>OMLP01013989.1:38958-63388 GCA_900302685.1 Spondyliosoma cantharus
CCCTGACCCCCCCCCCAGCCCAGCCCGCTCTGCAGTTTCTCATCAGCCCCAGTTTGCCTTGTCGTCATCTGTAGCTGTCAGGATGTCTGTGACCAGGCCGGTGCCAATGGTTTTGTTTCCATCTCTCAGGGTGAACCTCTGGCCTTTTTCGAGAACCATTGGCTGTCGTAGCGTGAGCGTCAAGGAGGTGTCCTCTCCTGGCATAACCATTTCCTGAAAGACAGAGAGTGATGACTTTTAAAAAAAAAAAATCTTGTTGTTGTGTTAGAATGTTTACAAATGTAAAAAAAAAAAAAAAAAAAAAAGTCTATAAAAGTACACTTGTTTATATCCTTTTACTATTGCTTTTTTTGTAAACCAAACAAGCGACAAACAAGTGACCAGAAAAACAGAAACCACTGTATGCAGTCTAGCATTAAATTATAGCTTTGTGAAACTCAAAACTATCACATCCTAAAATATAACACTGTTTCAAATGTAAATAAAAAAAATAAAAATAAAAAAATCACACAAAAATTGTTTCACATATTAGACATGAAACATCATTAAGTTACATAAAGTAACAGTAGCTACATGTAGTTGTCCACTAGTTGTGGATGTGCTTCAAATCTGAGACTATTTGACAAACCATTTACACAGACAGACACACACAGACACCTTGTCAGTGGGCAGAGTGATTCTGCAAGCCATGTCCCAAGTCAGAGAGAACATGATGGGCATGAAGTTGGAGACAAACGGTTTGTGTCGTCCTCCCTCTTCCTTACTCAGAATATACACCTGAAATACAAGAAACACAAAGGTGTCCACACACACACACACACACGTTCATTTACGGGATAACAGTGAGTTGTGTATTTCATTTTAAAATAGACATTGTTTTGTCACTGATTTCCCCGATCATTCAAAAACATTACAACAACAACAACAGCTGTCTGCAACTTTGTTCTCTCAGACCTGGGCCTGGACTTTCAGGTGTGGCTTGATGGATCCTGGTTTGCACATCACCATCCCTCTCCTAACATCCTCCCTCTTCAGCCCTCGGACCAGAGCGCCCAGGTTATCTCCTGCCTCTGCCCGATCCAGAGACTTGTGGAACATCTCAATACCTGAAACCAACAGGACAAATAGTAAGGTGAATCTGTGTTTGCGTTTTACACCAATTCTCATAGAGTACTGTAGCATTGTTAGATCAGACACTATTTTTTTATTTTTTTATTTTTTTTAAATGTATGCAAAATTTCTCCACTCTACTCTAATTTGTCCCCTCTCTGTACATTTATCATGTTTTGGATCATGCGCTTTGCTTTTTCTTTCACTCACCTGTAACCACTGACTTGAGGCTGCGATTGTGGCCCACAAACTCAGCGTCGTCTCCTTTCTTGATGATGCCCCTCTCCATAGTGCCTGTCACCACCGTGCCCCTGCCTGAGAGAGATATTTGATAACCTTCCAATTCAAAGCAAGTGATCTTTATGCTTCAGTCTAATGCAAGACAAAATGTGTGCAGGCTGTATTTTCCATTTTTACATACCTGGGATGGAATAAACCCCTTCAATTGGCAGAAGGAAAGATTTTTCCAGCTCTCTTTTGGGCAGAGGAACATAAGAATCCACAACCTCCAGCAATTTCATCACTGCATTCACACCAAGCTCAGGTTCTTTGTTCTGAGATGGAGCAAAATAAAAAAACACTTTGTCAGATCACATTCGACACTGCACTGAATTAGTCAACATATAAGATGAAGCCAAATTCAAGCAATTACAATATTTTCTACTGTAACAAGTAGCTGACTGTTATCTAAACTCTAAGACTTTTTTACTCCCAGCCTTTCCCTCACCTCCAGGGCACAGAGGGCTGAGCCTATCACAACAGGTGCGTTCTCGCCATCATAGCCGTACTCAGTAAGCAGCTCACGGATCTCAATCTCCACCAGCTCCACCATCTCCTTGTCCTCCACAGCATCGGCCTTGTTGATGAAAACTACCACATGCTCTACACCGATCTGTCTGGCCAACAGGAGATGCTCTCTTGTCTGAGGCATCTGGCCATCAGTGGCCGCCACTACCAGGATGCAACCGTCCAACTGAGCTGTGCCTGTAATCATGTTCTGAAAAAGGAAAGTGGTTGGGGTGATTAAAGGGGAAAATTAGTTATTTAGTCAATAATAAAGTAAACAAATAAGCTTGGAATGCTTAACTAAAGCAAGGACTGATCAGCTACAATAACAACAAAGCTACATCATGTTCAACACTTTATAGGCCAGGTTGGCTACATGTGCTTTATGGAAGTAAAGCAGATTACCTTGACGTAGTCAGCATGCCCAGGACAGTCTGTGTGAGCATAATGTCTGTTGGCTGTGGTGTATTCTACACGAGAGGCATTGATGGTGATTCCTCTTGCCTTCTCCTCAGGGGCATTGTCAATGTCCTCATATTTTCTATAGTTTGCACCACCAGCTCCAGATAGCACTGAGGATACAAAAACACAACAAGGTCACATTACTGATTTACTGGTTCACAAGATAAGAAAAATTAGGTCTCGACTGTCTGTTACAGGTCAGCAGAACAGTCGGTTTCTATGTTATTCAGTGTGCTGGAGTGTACGAGTGCAAGCTGGGTTGTCTGTAATTCTACCTTTTGTGATGGCTGCAGTCAGCGTTGTCTTGCCGTGATCGACATGGCCGATTGTTCCAACGTTCACGTGGGGCTTCTCTCTGCTGTATGTCTTCTTCGCTTCTGCAGCAAAGGTCCGCCGACTCAGAGGCACAGCGCACTATAAATCAAAGACAATCCAACAAATTCTAAAATAAAATTCCCAAATTCATGTTAAAAACAGACTGTAGACTGCAGTTTGTGTGCATACTCACTAATCTGAAGGAGCTGTGCCAGATGCTCGGTGAAGTGAGCTGTAGGGCTGAGAGGAGAGATCAAAATATGAGAATTTTATAACATTAGGTAATGGCAGATTAACAGGATATTTCTATGTAGCTCGTCCTCTCATCACCACTATGTGCTCAAAGAAAATGTTTGTCACAATAAAAGCATTGAAACTTTATGATGGTGTTTTGTCCAATCAAAATCTGATTTATTCAAGTGTCAAATAAGCAACAGGGGAAGGCATCGTGTTATTTAAAATATATAAGCATGTCTGGAGAGCTTAAGCTGTTTTACACTTGCACCGATCAAGACCATCGGTGTTTTCTGATGATAAGAATGGGAAATTGTCAAAGATTTGTATTAGATTTATAACCATACCAGTTACATCAGGTAGCTAAAAGCAGCTCTGCAGCAGCTGACATTAAGCTAACAAACCCATTTGAACAAGAAAAGAAAGACTCAACAGTGTCATTCTCTGTTAATTAAGCTGCTGTTAGTCATCTAAACAATAGGCGTCGGTACCTGTCTAGCTGTATATAATATTAACTCATTTCAGATGTAATTCATCAGTTTGTCCTCATCCTCGGCTAGCTGTATCGGAAGCTAATACTCTTGGTAACGTGACCTTGCTGTGCTATCCGGAGAGACCACATCATCTTTATTTGTCGTAATAAGTTCTATTTCTACAAATGGAAACCACGTATTCTGTTCTGTAGAGGGCCTAATGGTGTTATTAATCAACACACCGTCAGAGCTGTATAAAAAGTTGCATGCTACAAGAGAATAAAGCGATTTTACCGGAGAAAGAAGCACGCAGTCCCACCAGCGCCGCCATCTTGGATGGTTAGACAAGCCAAAGATGAACAAAAAATCGAGAGAGTACCCGGTCAGCAACTGCTTCTTTGAGTTTTACTGGCGGCTGGCAAACAACGAATTGGTGCATTACTGCGACCGAGCTCCAAAGCTGTCACTGCAATCAGCAGACTCAGGTTGCAAAAATAGCGTTTTTATTCGTTACACCGGTTGAAAAGTGAAAACCCTATAAGATTAAAGGATTTTGATTTGAGTTTGCAGCAGAATGTTTCAACGGTTGAAAAAAGGTTTGAGCGAGTACTTATAATTTGAAAAGTACATAATGGATGAAGGATGCAAAACATAGTGTAGGCTGATGGCTTCACTAATGGATGGGAGCTAAACTGTATTGCTTGATGAATGGATGGGAGCTAAACTGCATTTTTTCACTATGGGATGCACTTCAGGCATTGAGGCTGATTGAGGATAAAGGAAATGAATTGATTATCATTACTGATCGTTATCAAACACAAAGTCCATGTAGAAGGATTGAGCTGAGGGTTTGGAAATGTCATGTTTTCATTTGGGCGTCATAATAACAATAGCGTTGTGAAGCACAGGCTGTAATTAGTTTACCTATTTTTCTTTTTTGTCTTTTCGTGGTTTGACTTTATTGAATAGTTAATTATTTATTTAAAAAATCATTTTAAGGTGACCCCATGAAGAACTTCCCTTTAATAGACGCCCAATACCCAGAAACCACAGTTACTGTTCGAAGGGATTTCCTTGAGGTACTTCTCTCACTTTTACTGACACTCTCTGAACGTCGCGCGAGCAGACATCAGGGACTTACCTTAAGTACGTCAGTGTGTTGGAGTTTGCTGTTGCCCCTGTTCCATACAAGCGTCGTGTTGCTGTTAGTTTTGCTATAGTATAAATATAAAGAGTTGTGTTGCCGCCGAAATATTGAAGACTGAAAATACTTTGAGGTGAGAAAAAGAGTACGGGAATAACATTTTACTTGCCGATTTGGTTCAGATTTTACGGTAAAGCAATGGCGGCCTCCTTTGCCTCCGCACTCGTGACATTAGCTAGCGCGAATGTTCTCGCTCATTCATTTTTAAGTGTGTATATAAGGGGTGTTAACTTGTTTTGAGCTGAAAATAATATCGTGTCTACATATTCGAATAACGTGTTATAAGACTCCTGTAAAGGTAATGTGGATATAAACTAATTGTCATCGAGTTTCAGTGTTATCCGGAGCTAAATTTGAAACTAGCTAGTTGTGTTAAGCTTCTGTTATGTAAATTAGGGCTAACGTTACTGTTTTTCTGATATTTATTAAGTGTTTCTTGTTGGCATGATTTTCGTGTAGTAAATTAATGAGCTGTTCCCGCCAAACTGCCGTGACTGTGATCCTAGAAATGGTGCTAATATATTTAGTGTGAATCCAGCTGAACTACTGGATAGATATCTGTCTGCTGGGTGTGCTTCCTGTGTTTGGGGTTTATATCCTCAGGCCATGTCCAGCACAACTGCACGTTATGTCTCGAATCCTGTTGTCCCTGTCTTACTAATAGTACTCGTTTTTCTTTTTAGCTACACATCATGGCAGAAGACAAACAGGGCAAGAGGTATCCTCAGAACCTGCAGGGTGTCCTGCAGCTGGCCGTAGATGCGGGATCAGGTGCAGAGGGACCTGCCCCTGTTGAACCCATGTCAGAGGAGGTAAATGCCTGTTTTATTACATTGTAACTCTTGCAGCATGTGCTGTGTCCAGGTAATCTTCCGTTCATTTGGCTGTGTGTGTGTGTGTGTGTGTGTGTGTGTGTGTGTGTGTGTTGGAGACTATGTTTTTTTTTTCATCTTGGGTTTGGCTAAGACAGTGATGGCTGCATCCTTTTTAGGCTGGTATAAGTCTTTTATTCGTACCCATAAGGACCCCCATCCGTGCATCATCATATTCCTTCTTTGTTATAGAGAAAAATGTGGCTGAGAGAAGCCATTGCAGAGGTCACCAAAGGGCAGATGGATGAAGTGGAGAAGATAAAACAATGCGTGGAAATTTTGCGCCAAGAGGGTGCAGGCGAAAGGGAGAGAGAAGGAGAGGAGGAGAGGGATGAAGCCGATGATGTGCGGGAATCAGCCTTCGAGGTGCTGTCAGAGCTGTGTGAGAACCTGGACAACGCTAGAGGTTTGTAATGAATGGCATTAGTGTCGCTATAGATGTTGATGGAGCCCTGAGC
The DNA here is from genome assembly GCA_900302685.1 of Spondyliosoma cantharus. Lineage (NCBI taxonomy): Eukaryota > Metazoa > Chordata > Actinopteri > Spariformes > Sparidae > Spondyliosoma > Spondyliosoma cantharus. Next base: position 44,873 of record OMLP01013989.1, read on the forward strand.
TACTATAGATGGAGGTATTGGATGAAATCAACCTTGTTGTCTCTACGTTGACTGTTTCTCCTTCTCTGCTCCACAGACCTAATGACTCTCGGTGGACTGGAACTGTGCCTCTCCTTGTATCTGTGTCATGGTCAAAGTGGGCTGAGGTGGCGTGCTGCTGATCTCATTGCTTCTTCTGCCCAGAACATGCCACAGGTGCAGCTCCACTTGCTTGGCAACGGAGCGCTGCCTAAACTGCTGCAGATGACAGACTCAGACCCCAACCCCACTGTCAGAGTAAAAGCCCTTTACGCTGTGTCCTGTGAGTATCTAAGACAGTGCTGCAAAATAAACACTCTTGATGCTCAGTGCTGCTGAATATTAGACAGTCAGAAGCATTTGTTTTAAGACAGCACTGGAAAGTGTAAACCATTAAGACTAGGTTGTAATACTGTATGCATTTATCTGGTTCTTACTTTAGGTTTGGTTCGAGATCAGGAGGCAGGTCTGCAGGCTTTTTTGGCCAACGATGGCTTCTCTGTGCTGATGCGAAGCATGCAATCGGAGAACGAGAAGCTCAGGCCGAAGTCGGCATTCCTTCTGCTCAGCCTGCTGATGTCTTATCCTGAACAGAAAGGTATGTGGGAGAGAGGCCTTTAATCAGGAAAGTGCTGTTTTTGTCAAAAATCTAGCATTATACTAAGTTGTGATACTGTATTCTTCCAGTTGATTTGAAGTTTAGTAGCCCTCCTTTGTTTGTAAGTGTTTTGGGTATTTTTATGTTTTTAGACACAACTCATTTTATTGCTTCCTCCAGAAGTTTATTAGAAGAGATATTTAAACTCATGAAGGCTTTCCCAGTTTAATAAAGATGTAAAGTCCAACCCATTAATGAAATGGACCCCATTAAGTTCAATTGAGCCCCAACAGATCTTAAAAAAAGAGCAAATCTGTTGAAGCAAGATGTGAAACGTGTAGTTTGCGTCTTGTTGTTGTTAATGTTGTTCATAAAAAGTTAGTTTGGATGTTAATTTGGGGCCACTACTTTTATGCCCACTGTCAGTTCTGATCTCTGATACTACACAGATACCATAAACCTAATTGTGCATAAACATGGATTAGATTTTACAGCGACTTTGGAAAAAACACGGAGTGCTCCTTTATTGTGGTAGGAGAGACTTGAAGAGCTCAATCAGCATGGAGTGGTTATGTCAGCACTGACAGTTTAGAGTTACTTATTCCCTGAACTAATCCTGGGACTTTCATTCATTTTGGCTGATATATTTGTGTCGTGTTTCCTCCTTTCTGCAGACACGGTTGTCTCCATGGGTATGGTACAGCAACTGGTATCTGTCCTCCGCACACCACACGCACCTTTCCATGAACATGTGCTTGGTGCCCTTTGCTTGTAAGAAACAGTCTCTTGACTTCACCATCTGTAGACTGACAATAGTTCATGATTCACATGAATAATTTTACCCTTTTTGTTTCCTATATCTGTCTAGTCTGGTGGAAGACTGTCCTCAGGGACTCAGAGACTGCAGGAATCCTCCTCTGGGTCTGGAGGAGATTCTTAAACAGCGATCCAGAGAGCTCCAAGGGAAAGAAGAGAGTCAGGTAATTATGTCTTTGAGCTTGATGGTAAAATATGGTGAAACTAGATTAAATCATTGAGACATTCAGAATTGAAATTGTGTTTGAATATTTTATTTATTTGTATTGAGCAAGTAAAAGAGATGGTTATAAGGAAAGTATCTTTTCTCATTTACAAAAGTACTGCCACGTGACTGACAAATCTAGTGCTGTAAAATGTACAGTACTAAGTCTAATCTAGATGCCAGCATTCAACAAGTGATTGAGAAATTTTAAAGGTTCATAGTCTAATTTTTAATATTAATTCTTGTCCAGAAACCAGCTTTTCAATTTACTTTTAAATTTCCAACAGGAAGAACTGGACTTCTGTGAAAGTTTAAGAGTCACATGTTTCAGCGGGCAGCAGTCAGCTGACAGTGGGATGGATCGCTGAAGACTTATTTACCTCTCCTGTTGTAAAAATGTAACAGTACATTCATGATCTGGTTCATGGATGCGAAGCAATGTTTTTGTCTGTTATAACAGATGCTGTCTATATATTGCATGTTATCCAGGAGCTGGATTTTACTGTCTCTAGTGTACTCTAGTGTATAAAATACCTTTCCAAGCCATATGGTACTTTAGTCAAGTGTTTTAAGTTTTTCGTGTCTAAATGCCGCACCATACATCTCCATCGGAAGTAGTATGTTAACTAGTATATTTTACATTTGTTAATATATACATATATATGTCTCCATGGTGGGTTTGTCTGAAGTCTTTGAGTTCAAGTATTTTCATTTCATTTAGTCAATTGTCTCTTGTAACGCATCTCAGAATCATGGACCTCATCAGCTTTTTTTATACCACATTTATTAGTTATAAACAAAACAAATGGGAGCATTAATATACACATAAGGGTTCAGCTCATAAGTGGAAAACATTGCCACTACACACACCAACTGCACATAAACACAGATTTCACAGATTAAAATATGCTTGCACAAATCACAAAATACAGAAAATATTCACAACTGATATTTATTGAGTTTCTCTCTGTCTTGTTTGTAGATTTTGGAATTTGAAAATGTGTTGGCTATTAGTATGATCATTGAAATGTCAATTACAAAGTGGAAACACACTAAGATATATTGGGTTGCAATCTGCTATATTAATCCATGTTTTGAACACAGTAGCTGTCAAGTGCTGACCTTGTTTTGATTATCTTCCTCTTTTTCCGTATTTAATGACAGAAAATATTTATAGGTAGTTTTAAGACCTAACCAGATTGAGGAAGGTCCATCAGACTTTAGGGGTACCATAGGTATGCTGTTTAGGACCTCTTCCATTTTGAAAAGTCGTCCTTGCTCTCCACTGCCCTCACATCGCCCACAGCTATTAGTAGCTGTGCCAAATAATACGTCACCATGACTATTAAGTGACCATGCTCCATTGGTGCTGTCACTTTGAAAACCTGCAAAGCCAGTGACAGGTCAGATACCATGAAAATTAAACTTCCTAACAGTGTTGGTGTTTGGCCAGTTCTGATGGCTAACATCCCCATCACAACAAGTAACAAAATATAGACCCCCACACCAGGAACCAGTAGATCTGAGTCTGGTGCCTTTTGCAGGAATGGATATACGTAGATGTAAAAAGCACCTCCAAACAGGAACAGGATCAGATATAGAAAATAGATCCAGGAGGAAGATGAATATGCTGCATAGCGACTGGAGAGGAAGGTGAGGGAGTAGAGCAGATGAGCCACAGCAAATGCACCCATTCCTGAAATAGATTGAAACAAAATGAATTATTAGTAAAATAAATAATAATATGTAAATAAATTATTTACAAAATGCAAATTCTAGTTGATTTTTAAAGGTTATACAGATCATGTTGAAAGATTAGATATTGAAAAAAAAATCACATATTGATAGAAATTGGTTAGGGGCCTCAATATAAAACATACAACCATGATGCAATTGAATCCATACTTATAAATGCAATGCACATACAGTATATTCTAAATATTAGGCCACAGATTTGACTTGACTCTAAAAGCAGACCAAAAAGCCCAAACTGCAACTGAGTTTGCATCTTGAAAACTCTCCAAACACGGCTCTTACCATGAAGGAATAGCTCAGGCCATACCAGGCAGAAGTCACCTATAGCTGAGAAAACCAGTCCTCCCACCACACCCAGGACACTTTGACCTCCGTTCCAGCTCAGCACTACTGTAGCCAATAGGAGTATTGGTGCTGATTTGACTCCTGCATTTGTGATGGTTGAGGGGATGTCAGGAGTCCACAGGTAGAAGTACAGAGCTGTGGACAAAAAAAAAGGCGAGAGGGAAAAAAAGAGAGCGCAGGACTGATAGAGAGGGAGGAAGAGAAAGAAACAAAGCGACATGACACAAATTACATTTTCAAGAGTCCACTCAATGAATCATGATTTTAGACTATTTTTACATCACACATGGAGAAAGTTTTAGAAGTAACACAGACTACTGTACTGTAATGACAGCTGTTAATGAGAGTAAATGTTGTTTAGGTACCGTGTTTCTCCTCTGCCGCCTGTCATAGGCATCCGTCTCAAGGATATCCATCGTCTCAGAGTCAGCACTGACGTCAGCTCCAGCAGATCTCAGTTGGATGAACCTGTCCTATTTGTCACTTTTTTCCTTCCTCTGTATTTGCAGTTCTGCCTTTACTCTCTTGGTTTTAATCCTCAGCCGTTATCGTCTTGTTCTCCAGTCCCACCTGTCTCAGATCCCCGCCGTCTCTCCCAGTCTGTTGGTATTTCGACGAATGAACTTTGGAGCGATCATTGCCGTCTGATTGTACTCTGATAATCAATGTTCTCCCTCTTTTGAGTTCTCATGGGCCAACAGCTGACCTTTGACCTCTCCGGCTGGAGTACATTGGTGACATCAACACATAAGGGGCAAAGTTAAACTGGTAGTAAACTAATATATGACAAAGGTTGTTTTCTAATTTGACTTTATATGAACTTCTGATGACTGTTGCTAATGACAGACTAATTGTGGGAAAATGGCCACATTCTTAAATGGACTTTCTTTTGGAAACCATGAACCATATCTCTAAATGAAAATGTGAATCTCTACAACAACCATAACAAAGCAGAGAAATAGTTCTGATGGAGTCACTACTGGATGCAGAGGCTGTCAAAACCAACCAAGTAACACCATGCAATTTCAGATTTAAAAACAAAAAGAAACATATCAATTCATTGTGCAAGCAGGACAAGGAAAAATAAATGTTAACATGTTAATTGTTGTACAGTAATGTAACGTAAGGATCAATTAATGTCTCATCTGTCATACAAATTTGAAGTCTTCTTTACAAGAGATTCTGAGTGCATCTGAAACTGATATTGTTTCAATGAAAGAGGAGCCCAGCATTTGACAGTTCCTCACATATAGGAACTGACAATGATTAACTATGGCCTCTCTCAGTTAAACTTTGTACTCTGCTTGCCCGCAATTTCTGGAGTCGTGGTCTGGTCGCAGAGCTTCACATTGGGAGACACATTAGCTCTGAAGGGGGTGTGGAATTATCTGGTGAGTAGAGCAGTAAATCACGATGGTTATACTGGTCCAAAGGATTGATAGATCTTGTTAGATATTCAAATAGGACGTAATATCAAAAGCAGACCAGCATATGTGTGCTTTGGTTTGTGTGGTCAAGTTACATTTTAACGTTCTAGGTTTTTCTCAACATGCTTGCTTTCTCAACGTAGGACATGGCAACCAGCTCTTCCTCACAACGGATTGGAGTTGTAGGATACGGAAATCTAGGTCAGCCCTTCAAAACTATACCCACTCTGTCTGACACACATCCTTTTGCTTAAAACCCTCTATCAACAAGATGAATCATACAGTCACAAAGTGTGCTGTACATTTTTTACTGTGTGTGTGTGTGTGTGTGTGTGCTTCAGGGCAGTACCTGGTGGACAGGATCCTCAAAGATGGTGCTGCTCTTGGTCTAACCCTGGCTTTCGTTTGGAACAGAAATTCAGACAAGCTCAAAGGTTTAGTTCCTGAAGAGCTCATACTTGGTGATCTGTCATCCTTTGCAAACAGGTGGAATTACACTCACAAGAAATATAAACCTGCATGCAAAACACACTATGAATAATGAGGCTTATATTATCTCTGTGCAACCAAATATTCCATGACATCTATTTAAACATGTTTTACAGGCCATGTGATGTGATTATAGAGGTGTGCCATCCACAGATAGTGAGAGAGTTTGGGGTTCACTTCCTGTCTCAGTCTCATTTCATTGTAAGATTTTATTTTTTACTGTCACTGCTTGGACGTTGTGGTTATTGATTTATTTTTTCATTTGTTGTAGATAATAGCCCATCTGCAAAGAGCTTTTTCATGACGTGTTCAAATTGGGAAAGCTGGTGGATTGAATTGTGTAACAGAAACAAACTGTTTAATGTGCGCCATCTTAAGAAAAAATGTGGGCAATAAGTAGTATTTAAATATTGGAATATTGTGAGGATTTTTGTATATTCAAGATATATGAGAGATTGATCCTTCATGTCTCCTCCTCTCAGGTGGGCTCTCCCTCTGCCCTCTCCAGCCCTGATCTGAACCAGAAGCTCCGACTGGCGGCTCAGAACTGCGGTAGGACGCTGTACGTCCCTAGCGGTGCATTATGGGGAGGCCAGGACATCCAGAGGCTGAACGATAGTGGGGGCTTGAAGGTAACATTGGTATTGTGAAGGTGTGGCGTTATAGAGTGATATAGGTATGCAGTTGCCACTCTTTGAGAATTTAAATGCAGCTACTTTGTTGTTCAAAATCAACACAGAAAACTACTTTTATCTGTGAGTATTATAATTGTGTTTTGGACAAGGGTACAATTTAAAGAGAAATTGGCAGATCAAAAACAAAGAAAACTATAACTTTATTTCACAACTCAGAATTTAAGTGTCTACTTGTAAACCTTTTTGTGTCCTTCTCTTGATTTGTTTTCAGGCTTTGTTTATACGAATGTCCAAGCATCCATCCTGCTTCCGACTGACTGGAGACGTCCTCTCTGATTGGACGGAGGACGAGGGCCGGCGTGTTTTATTCAGAGGATCAGTGGCAGAGTTGTGCCCACTTGCACCAAACAACGTTAACACAATGGCAGCAGCAGCAGTGGCAGCAGAGACACTCGGCTTTACTGGTGTTCAGGGAGAGATTGTGTCTGATACAGCGTGAGTAGTTCTACATATCTGATTGCCCTTGTGCATTATTGTCATAACTGCATGAATCACATGTTCATACCTCTTCCTGCCCCAGGTTAAGAGATTATCATGTGGTGGAGGTGGAGGTGACTGGGCCTGGTGGCTTCTCAGTGCACACAGTGAGGAGGAATCCAGCTAAATTCGGAGCTGTGACTGGCAGCGCAACATACAACTCCTTCTGGAATAGTTTACTTGGTGAGTCCTGCATGGTTCCCTGTCACCTCCTAAAAGGTCCTGGTGAGATCTCACCAGCTTTCTGCTAGCACTCGAGGTAGAAGTTCTCATGTCATTTACTTACATATCAATACAAGTGAAAGTCTTGCATTCAGTTTCTTAGGAAAGTGTACAAATCCAGTCAAGTCAATTGTATTTATACATCCTAATATCCCAAATTACAATTTACCTCAAGAGGTTATACAACTCTACAAACCTCTTCCATTTGTATGGACATAAACTCTAATCTTTGCTTTTAGGATCTAGCTTCAGTCTTTTTGCATTCCTAGTAATTTAATTGAAATCATCTAGGGTTAGAGGTGGAACCTCAAAGATACTGTATCTGAAAAGTGACTCGGGGGCCCAGCAAGAAACTTTTCAGAATAGGTCACAAGCAAAATGAGTTTTATGTTAAACCAGATGCTGTGTTTTATGAGTTTATGACATCTTTTTCACGTGAAATCTTAGTTTTGAACATAACTAGTAACTACAATTGAGTGGACATACAGGGCAGTGGAAAGAAGAACGATATTAAAATTTGATTATATAATACATTTTTGTAAACATATGCTTGCATAGTTCGTATGTGAATTATTGCATACTGTTTATTATTTATGATTTGCACAGTATTCAAATTTTGTTTTGCCAAACTTGCCATAATTTAGGGCTTAAAAAAACATTTCTCTCTCTTCCTCCATCCTGTCTGTAATAAAAGGGCTTATAAATGCCCCAAAACATACTTGAAAAGTGATATTTCACTCTGGATTGCAGTGAAGTACGAGTATAAAATGCATTAAATTTAAATACTCAATTACAGCACAAATATATCAAAAGTATACTTAAGTAAAATACTATTTAAGTAAAATTTGTAGTTACTCTGTCATGAAATAACTGTCTGTCATAATTGGTGTTCAGTCTGTGTTCAGAAAAGTGAAAATGGTATCAATTCTGTTTCATTCTTTTTTCTTACAGTTTGCAAAGGTCACGGGGGGCGAGTTTACTTGTGTTGAAGCCAAGGAGAACTTTGAAGGATTAACTGCAACACAGAAAGCAGATCCACTTCCAGATAAATCAGATTGTTTATAGTGGATAAGTGGTGTGGATGGTGTCACTGGATCAGTATGTTACATAGCACTTGGAAACCCACTGATGTATATTTGTGTCCTAATAAACGTCATTCAAACAAAGAAAGAAGAGTCAGTTATAATTTGTAAAACACTAATAGGTATATCTTTAAACTTTATTATAAGTTTGTTTGGTGCAAGATTGTAACAAATGATAAAACTCTTACAGGGATTGTGAGTGCACATCTGGTAAAACTGTTTTCCTTCTTCCATAACTGACAAACATTCAAGACGTACTCTCACTCCTCTTCCAGCTCTTTCTCTTCTCATCATCTGAAAACATCGCTGTCATCTCAGGACACAGTCCCTTTTTTTTTCTCCTTCTGTCTCACATCTATTCCTTTCACAAATAAATACTTGCCAAAACAGGGAAACCCAAGAATAACTGTGTCCACACAAGCACACACACAGGAGGATCAAAAGGAAGTGTGAGGTTATTCATGGATCACTGAAAGGCTGTGACACAATAAGGCGCAGAAAGAAAATTAAAACACACACTATTCTCAAAATGAGAGAATTAGCAGCTTTTTGTTTGCTGATGCTATTTGTTGTTTTTGTATGTGTGTGTTTTTCATTTATTTCCATCCTGGGATGTTTCGTAGTAAACAAGGCATTTGAAAGAAAAAAGAAAATGCAACAAGGTGGACAGATGTGTTTGAAGCACTGAATCATCATCACACTTAAAGCCAAACACAAGTAAACAGAACTGGTGCTCTCTGTCGGTCCTCACAGCAACTGGCACTCACTTTACATGGGCCTTTTTTAAAAAAAAAAAACGATCCTGCTTTCCAGTCCAGTGTGTAGGATTTAGGGGGATGTTTTGGCATAAGTGGAATATATTATAAAAAACTATGACTTCATCAGTGTATAATCACCTTAAACTAAGAATTGTTATGTTTTCGTTACCCTGGAATGAGCCTTTTATATCCACAGAGTCAACCATGTTACGCCACCTTTTGTGTTTTTAGCGGCCACCTTAAGAGAGGGTGCTAGATGCCACAGAATTCTACACACTGGACCTTTAATATTTTAAAAATGACAAGCTGGTATAAAGGAGGGTTGTGTTGTTTTCCCTGCTCTGACCTACTTTTAAATCAAGTATAAAACCCCTCCAGAGACTCCTAATATTACTCTGTTATTTTTTTTCAAGGCTTTAGGCCTATGTTATCCAGTGTTAGTACACTACAAAATCCAGCAATCCTGATTTGTTTTCCATGTTGGGCTGTCGTTTAGCCCTTTTCTAGCTGCTGCATCTACTCCACTTGCACTGCTGGTGCAACTGAAACAGTAACCAAACATATCAAACTGATATTTTTTTAAAAATTCTGAGGTACGCACAAGTTGGGAAGACACTGACAGTGATGCAAAATTTTCCACAACAAGCCAATATTAAATTTATCACTCGCTTTCACACAACTGCACTCATTTATTAAGTTTCTGAGCACATGGAGGACTTTTGACAGTTGCCACAGATCAGGTTTCACTAGTGAGGTTTAGCATGTACTACATGTGTGTGCATGCGCGTGTCTCAGTTTTTCTCGCTTGTGACACCGTCGCTGATTCCATTGGCCCCGTGGACGGCAGAAGACTTGTTTTTGAATGGCAGAGTGTAGGGCTGGCGGATGTTCACCCGGTCCTTCTCTGCCTCCAGATCCTCATCGTAGCGCTCGTCTTCATCGTTGTCCTCAGCCTCGCTGTGGTGCGGGGAAGAGTGGCGGGACAGAGCTGGAGACGGTGGCACGGAGGCTGGTCGTGGGTAACGGAAGCCTGAGGCCTGAGGAGAAGAACCATAACGCGTCAGAGTCTCAAGGAGAGGGTGGAGGTGGAAAGACTTCACTTCAGTGAATGCAATAAATAACTTACTGATGTGGGCTCCTGGAGTTCATACATGAAGGTGTCGGGGAAGGCTTTAGCCAGGGCCATATGACGTGCAGATATGTAATACTAGTCAAGAGAACAAGAAAATCAATATGAAATAATCTTGAAATCACATTAACAGAATGGGTCCTTTGGGATTCGGAGTCTCACCCTGCCAAGGTATCTCCAGTCCAAGAGGTCACTCAGACGCTCAGTCCGGTTCCTCTGGATGATCCGCTGGCGCCGGCTCTGCTTGCAGAACTGAAACAGGAAGGAAGTGAGCTGGTTACACGACTCGTCGACCCCTCTAAACCGCCGGTCCAGGATGTAAATACCTGAAAAAAAGAAACAGAACAATGTGGAAAAAAAAGCAAGTCATCCTTGTCTTTTTAAAAACAAACTTTGAGAATCGCGGAGAATTTAACAAATCAATCAAGTATGAGAAGCGCACCATATGCCGATGGGTCTGCTATGTGTTCTTCCATGAAACAACCAAAGCCTGACAGGTTGGTTGAGATCGATGGAATTCCCATGACTGTGCACTCAGCTGATGATGACAGAAACAGTACCGCCTGTTTAGCATTTCAATATTTTACAATAATCATAAAAACATAAAAATACCTCTTCAGCGAGCATGAGTCATACCTGGTGTGTAGCCCCAGGGCTCATAGTAAGAGGGGAAGACGCCGAGGTGGCAGCCTCTTACAAACTCCTCATAATCCATCGGAAGTAAAGGAGAGGTGGATGAAAGGAACTCTGGATGGAAGATAATCTACAGAAGGGAGAAGCCACTCAGTGTCAGACTCAAAAAAATGACAATATGGAATGACAATCACTGCACAAACTCAAACCATGTGCACTCCAGAACGGTTATTGGTGTGCTAGCTGCCACAGTTTCTGCTCACGTACACATTTAATGCATTCTAAGTTATTTTTAGGGTGCCTCGGCTGAACAATGATATGTATAAAGGTGAGAAGAAGTCTTCACCGGTTCCAGGGCAATCGTTTTTTGGGTCTTTTGTTTCCATTCTTGTTCATTATTTTGAACAAGAGCAGAGCAGATGCCTTTTCCAAGAATCCAACTTGTCATTCTTTGCTTGTGTACATTAGTTTTAAAATGTTGTAAAATGGTACATTTGCCTACTTGCTATAAAGCACATAGATGTACTATTTGTCTATTCAGAATATTTTAAAGAATACATTACCCTATTTATTTTTAATGACCTTAATTCTGATACATGGGTCGAGGATTATTTATAGACCTTTACATAATGTATCTAAAAAACATACAGCCACTTCACACATATATGTTTACTTTAACAGAATTTCAACGTATTAATCAATACATTAACCAGTACAATTTTAAACATGGTTTCCTATCGGGAAAATAGAGGATAGAGGTATGGATTTTTTTTTTACTTATAGTTTCTAATAATATATCAGCGTGGAAGAGAGCGAGTTATAAAATCAGCACTTTTCTGTCAGGTTAGTTTTACAGGAACTTTGGTTAAGCAACAGCCTGACAGCATTCTGCCCCTGACCGGGTTAGTTTCCCAGCATAAGTATGCTGAGCTTGCTTTAAGGAACCAAATTGATTAATGAGTCAGACTGACCGAAATGAATCGTAGTCTCTTGTCAGTAACACTAGTAATAACAATCATACAAATATTAAATACAAAATAATAAAACAAACTAGGAACCTTTTATGGATTAAAGATAACTGACATACCTTGACACGGTCAGAAGAGCTGTTGAAAAGGCCGATACGGCGGACGCAATTAAGGATGGGGTCGCTGCTGTCCTCCAGCATGTTATGGGTGCAGACTGGAGGCTGGCATTGTCTCTGAGTTGCAAAGATGGCACGCTTCATTATGGTGAAATCCTCTTTGTCCAGCATCTTTGACACATCTGGCAGTTGTCCACTAAAGCAAACAGATAATTTGAGAAATTAAACTTTTGAATTAAAGAAAAAAAAAAATTGATAAGCAAGATTTGTATTTTAATTTCTTAGTCATTTCTAAAAACAACTACGATAAAATATTAATCAACATGAAAACAGCTTAAACCACTTGTTATATATACACAGGTCTGATAGCAAACTTTTGAGTTTTGTTTAACATAAGTTTTATTATGCAGGTTGCCTCTTAAACCACTTTTTGATGGCATTATAGTAAGACAGACACATCATACAGGTTCCATGAAGTAGAACGAAAGCTGTCAACTTACACTAGAAGTGACTCATAAAGTTTCTTTCCGAAGCGTTCCTTCACAGTCTGAGCAGTATCCCTGTCAGTGACAAAAATAAACACAATACATGTATGATAACACAACTACAAACAAAGTTTGAAGTCGAGGTGTCGGGACAGTAAGGGTGAATGCAACACTTTGGCTGTCTGGCTCACAAGTACACTTTTAGTCAAATACTTCATCTCGATGCTTCACTCTGTCGAACATAAGAAGAAACCTCACCAGAGTTGTTTCCTAACTGCTTGGCCCTTCAACGTCTCCACGTTGAAGTTGTTTGTCCGAGCTGGCATGATGAAGAATGCAATGACGGTCACATCACTGTGATTGACCTGCACAGGGGAGACCATAGAGGAACATGGGTTAACCTCGAGGATTTACCCTCTTCCTTCTCACCCACACACTCACACATAAACACTTAAATACAAAGCACTTAAACTGTTGACACAACTACACTAACATGCACTTACTCTCAGTAGATAGTTGAGTCTGGCTAAAGCTTCCAAGAAGATGTCGGCGCCTTTGTTGGAGAACTCGTACCTTCCAGCGATGAAGAGGAACAAACACTTGTCCAGGTTAAAGTCCAGGTGGCTGAGGGTCAAACCAAATACAAAGAGCTGGATGTATGTCGCTCTTACAGTGTACACATCTGTTCTTTCTTTTTTTATTTATTATAATAGCATAATAAGTACTATATTCTTTCCAATTTCATTTCTCTCTTCCCCATAACGTAGAAGAGAAACTTAAAATGTATCTAAAGTCAACTGAGCTGTGAATGTGTGATGCGTGTTGTGGGGCTTCCGTCTCACCCGTAGAAGTGTCCCCTGACGAACTCCTGGATCCGATTCTTGCTCTGAGCATGGAGGTTTTGAAACTCGTGCACGGCGGAGAACTTCTTCACGTTGAGCCCGTTGGGAGTGACAATGTCTGTGCATGATGGCAGAGATTATGTGAGCAGAGAGACACCGAAATCAGTGAAGAGTGAGAAAAGAGTGAACCGTCAAGGAAGTTTCTGAATTTCACGCATGAATTCCCCTCCACACACCTGGTTTCCTCTTGAGCAGGTGCTCTGCCTCAATGGCTGTGATCTGTGACACAGTGGTGAAGACGTGGGCACAGTGTGCAGCCGCCCGCTCCAGACAGTAGCGGTGGTAGATCTGTCTATCACCTGCTTCCTTTTCCACATTGAACTGTGTGAGAGTACAATTAAGCAAATTATTTGTGGAATACATAATCTGTTTGATTATGTACACATGTTAAATTTACTGAAGGAAAAATCAAAACCTTTACTATTAAACCACCTCTGTCTATTATTTTGTGTCTGTGGTATTACATTCCTGTGTACACACATACATCTGCAAGTTTGTTGTAGAAGTCCACATTTCCAGCACACAGGTATCGTCCCAGCAGTGTGGCATGAGTGGTGAAGATGGTTGCGACGGGCAGCTGTCTGTGTCTGCACAACACCAAGCCCAGGCCCGCCAACCACTCGTGGAAATGGGCCACGATGTGCGGAGGTTCATCACACTGAGCTGCGTACTGTAATATGGGAGAAAACAAGGTCATATCGACTACACATGAGACCCCAACATGTATTTGATCAGAAGTTATTTTTCATTTGACATTTATATTATATGACCTTCTCAGACTTTTCAAGGACCTCAACCTCTCTCAGGTTTGACACAGAACAGCTGTAACCTTTTTCCACTTATAGAAATTATTTTCAATTGTTAGTTCTCCAAATGTGAGCTGCAGACCTCTCCTAGGAGCCAGACTGTCAGGAAGCCAAACAGCACGGCATCGTTGGCCTCGCGATCAAACCACGGCACGCCAATGTCACAGAGGTCCCACAACTCACTCTTCCAGGTGTCCAGAGACCAGGCGGTGAACCCTACATCAATCAGAACGACATAGGGGCTGCCCTCAATAAGCCAGCGGCCAAAGTAGACCTGGGGGAAAATGGGGAAAAAGTGTGAAAAAAAGGGAACAAATTACTTTCAGTCTTTATTCCACACATCAACCATGGGTGAGGGCGTATTTTCCCTCGTTACAATTGATACTTTAAAACAACGAGACTGATCTTTCATTTTTTTTGTATGACGCAACCTATTTAAAATACTATTTCATCTTTAACCCTTGTGCAAATACAGCCGTTTGCATAATCCATGCCGATGAGGTAATGTTTATATCTGTGTCTACAGAAGATTTATAACAGTAATATGACATCAGTGAACGTTAACAAAGTTAACTTTGTTTTGGTGCTGTACTGTACCACCAGAATTCAGATCAGCTTCCTTCATCAGGCTGTGACACTCTGCCATAAAAAAATAGTTTAAATTGTGTGTGACCAAAATTATAAATATCTATATAGAAACAGCCAGTCTCTCCACTGTTGGTCTTGTTTACTTTTGTAGGTCATATAGAGGCACCAGTATTAAGACTGTTTCTCAACCAGTTAACAGCCCCTTGTAGAAAGTTTAAAAGAGAGAGGTTTAATTTTGTGGTTAATCATCATTTTACCAGAAACATTTTATAAACCGCTTAAAGAGAAGCAGCTGCACCAGTAACTCCTGTTATTTGTTACGTTCATTAATAATTTATCTACTTTTACCTGTTTAAAAATGTAAATAAATGGTTAAGACCTTCAGTGTCTAATCTAAAAGCACTTCAAGGGACACATCCCACCAACAAAAACACATTTCAACCCCACAATCCAAGAGTAAAACTTGATGGAGTGTGTCTTGCCAGCCCAGAAATCACTTCAAGACAAAACTTGAATGTGGGACTAAGTTTACCAGGACCATAATATATTAACTGCGCTATGGTGCTGCTCTGTCTTGAGCTTAAAGGTCATGTGACTCGAGGTAAACCAGATATGCTTTGCTGAAAAGGCGGCACTGTATCTTTAAAATAGTACCACTACCACTCCCAGCCTTGACCCATAACTCCACAGCACTCCCAGAGTGACACAGCACAAAGCATTAAAAGTATCACACATACCGACAGTCATCTATTTCTGGTGTGTGTCTTTCAGAGTGAGAGAGACAGAGAGACACTGATACAACCTCTAACCTTTACGGGGAAATGTCACGGGTTTTAGAGACGTGGTCAGGGACAGAAGGCCGACCAGAGAGCGAGTGGGTCAGGTATGAAAGAGAGGCCAAGGATGATCTCTAACTGGGTTTTTAAGTTTAGCGAACTTGAACCACACATATTCACAAATCTTACTCCAAGTACTTGTAGTCCTTGACTGCCCTTGAGGGGAACATACAGATTTAACTCAGAGGCGTATGTGTTCACTGTGTACGTGTGGTAGTACCTTACACCCACTGGCGTTCATCTTGTCAATGGTTCTCTTCAGCACGGGGTTGGTGGGCTCGATCAGCTCCACTTGAGTGCGCACGTTGCTCTCCACGTAGGGACCCACCAGGAAATAGTTCTCCCCCCATTCCTCTGAGGTCAGACGGGCTTTGGTCTGGATCACGGTGTAGATGCCTCCGACTTCACACATGCAGCAAACATGCACACGTACGCACAGAAAATTGAGACAAAGATATAATGTGATTCGACTGTATATATACCTGGCAATAAGATGATAGGACTCTTACAACTAGAATATCCCTGCTGAGAATAACCATTGTAAATACATGGAAACTATGTTATATTTGTAGTTTTCCCTTTCATTCAGTATTTATATTGGCATACCTTTTATTTTCATACACTGGCAAAATCATTCTTTGAAAATGAGTAAATAATAAATTATTTCTTGCTTATATTAATATCAATAGTAAATCTGTCAATGCAAAAAGTGAAAATAATCTAAAACAAGTGTCCTTCATCTCACTGAATATCTACTTGTAATAGTGTCTTATATTAAGTGAAGTGTGGTATTTTGACTCAAACTTAGACAAATATACTTTTGGGTTTTTGCTATGTAAGTGCAACACAAGCACACTTGCTCTCACACACAGAAACACTTGCCTTTGTTAGCGACCTCCCAGGCAATTTCAAAAAGAACAGCGTCCTCCAAATCAAACTCCTCATCCCACTCCTCAAGTCCTGACAGAGATGTGACAGAGAGGCTGCGAGCCAGCGGCATGCTGGGTAAACACAGAACACACTCAGCTGAGATGGGAGCACATTACGACTGCACATGCTTATCACTGAAACAAGTCTTTTACATTAAAACTTGCTCTTTTGTTTTTATTTCTTACAGAAAATGATATCATAAAGCATCAAACTTTGGATACAATTTCTTTACATTTGTTATCTGGACACTTTGAGATTTTGAGGATTGCCTGTGACAACAGAAAGTGAAGGATTTAAACTTGTCTCTAGTTTATCAATGTAAGTTTGTCGGTTAACGAGGCGGTGTAAATGACACATTTTAAACAATGTTCCTTTCTCTTGACCAACATTTCCTTACACACCTGCAGGAAACAAGTACTGTATGTCATCAACAAACCACACCCCCCCATTTCATAACACTATTTCATTATAAGACTGTGACGTAAACACAACCTTTGTGAACACTTTCACGTACCTCTTTATGTCTGTTTGAACTCTGGTGATCGAAACTGTTTTTCAGTTAACTAAACTTAACCTTTGGCTGTTCCTATAGGATACCCTGGTCAAACAAACAACTTTGAAGTGGCACATTGAGTAACAAGGATCCAACATACAGTCCAGTGTGCATGCATGTGAGCAATTGTGTGTCTACTGGATTTGCTCTGCATATAATCTAAGATGGTCAAAGGGTCAAAGGGTGTCATCTGGCTATCACTACAACTACTTTTAACTACATAAAACAAGCATGTACATTCATGCATATCACATACCATGTCTATTTATATACAAAAGGCGACAAGTTTGCCCTGTGAAATGTAAACTAATCTTACTCTTGTCAATGCATCAGAAGAAGTTTAATTATCTGCCTTTCCACTATGAGTGGAGACAAAAAAGCAAAAAGTTGTAAGAGGCACTGAAAATACAACTTTGCGTTCAGTTCCTGCTTGCAGAAATGGTGCAACCTCGTGAGCAAATGAGGGAGTGGCGTGAGAAAGGATGCAGAGGTGGAGGAAGGCACAGGCATGGCTGCAGATCAAGTATAAACTTGATCCAATGTCTGTACCGTGGGATACTGTGGAACTTGCGGAAATGTTGTAACGGCGTAAAGTTCAGACATGTGAAGCCTGATTTCAAATTCCATTTTCATTTCAAGCGGCTGATGGCAGGGATACACAGGATAATGACATGAGTTCATTGACAGTAAACAGTCCATCACTGTTCAAGCCCAGATAAACCAGAGAAGCATCTCAGATAAACATTCCTTCATATATTTTAGACATTCACATCAGAGTGATATGAGTTCAATCATCTTCTCCAGATATGTAAAATATTCTGCTTGGGGCTAATATTTGAGTCCGCTATGTTTTCCAACAAAATACCTTATGATAAGCAACCTGTTGATGGTCACTGCATTTCCCAATCCCCCTCCCTCTCTATTGCATTTTTTCACATTGCACATTTGCACTAACTTGCCGCCTCTAAAAGCAACAACCTAACCTACCTAAATGCTACTTTGCACCTCATGTAAATACTGTAGATAGATAGATAGATAGCTTTATTTATCCCCGAGGGGAAATTAGGTCATCGTAAATTTCTTATCTAGTTTATTCAGTCTATTTTTAGTATATCTGACTTGGTTTGTGTCCTTGTTACTAACATGAGGACTTGTTTGTGTCTGTGTACAACTACTTCACGTGTCTTCAATTGCCCCCTGGGAACACAAAGTTTTTTTTAATTGAATTGAATTACATCTACTCTTTCTCCTCCTTCACCTAAAAAGATAAAATTGATGCAAATGTTGGTCATTTCAAAGTTTAATCACTGTACACAATATGTTTCCTTTCTCAGTGCACCTCCGCTATAGGCATCACGTTTTCACATCACACTTGTGTAAGTTGCATTTTGAACCATGAATGGCTTTCAGGCTAGTTGTGATGTCACAACATCATGCTTATAGCCCATGTACGTAGCTTGAACTCAAATTTAAGGTAAGCACAGAGAAACTTACCCTCCTCCAGCACATAAATGTTAAACCAGCCTTATAGTATCAAACTCTGTACTTGTATCCTGCAGAGTGAGGCTCAAACATCTAAACTGAGTAAAAATAAGAAATACACATTTTTGAGTTAAGGGGGACTTTCAGGAGACTTTATGATAGTTGATGGCTGATGGACAGGTGCTCTATAGGGGGGGGGGG
>OMLP01013989.1:63408-104425 GCA_900302685.1 Spondyliosoma cantharus
GGGGGGGGGTGAAAGTAGCGTTGACCGCAGCACCTGAGAGTTTTAGTTTGATAAAATGCAGAGAGAAAAAGAAATATATGAACAAACTATCATCTTCATAAAGACTTAGAGAGTACATTTCACATTGCTGTAGTTGAGCTGTTAATTTCTTCAGGGACCCCCTCGGGAACCCCTCGGGCCCTCCGTGGGAACCTGCTTGAGGACACCACTTTATGGATGCTCTTTAATCGACTACTGACATTCACACGCTATCATAATAATCCCAATCATGCCCTTGTCCATGCCATGCTTTTACTGATATTTTGATTTGCTGTGTCCAGTAGGCCCAGCTACAGGTCTAGCAAAGCACAGGATCCCCCACCTGTCCCAAGGCAGGCTATGGAGGACTGCACGCCCACCTCGGACAGCAGCTACTGGTCCGAAGACTACAGGCCACAGAAGCGCCATAAAACCACTAGCAGACCTCCTGGCTGAGTATGCATGCTACTGTATGCATCGTCTGTGTTTTCTCATGAGATGAGGAGCGAACGTGACATGATGCAGGCACCCACTGTCTGCAACCCAGCTGCGGAAACGCGCAAAGGACACCGCGTCCTGACGCGCGGCCGCGCTCGTTCAGGAAGTATTCAACTATTGTCATTGTGGAAAATAAAAGACAGATGTGTACTCACCCTTCGGTTTTTGTCCTAACTTTACGAAGATGAACTACTCATTGGCAGCTGTCGCAGTCAATCCAAAAAAAGGAAACCATCGGAGAGTGAGGGAAAGGGGGCGGCGG
Organism: Spondyliosoma cantharus; assembly: GCA_900302685.1. Classification (NCBI taxonomy): domain Eukaryota; kingdom Metazoa; phylum Chordata; class Actinopteri; order Spariformes; family Sparidae; genus Spondyliosoma; species Spondyliosoma cantharus. The sequence goes on from OMLP01013989.1 coordinate 64,187, forward strand.
CTTTACTTTAAATGCCAGCGATTCACATTGGTTTGATGCGCTCGCTGATGCAGGAAGAGGGTTGGGTTGGTGAATGCAGGGTCTCTGGTGTCACATTATTCATGAGCTTCACTCCCATTGGCCTCAGTTCCCTCCTTTTCTCCGCCTCTGTACACAACGTGATGGGAACTGGGCGTTTTCCTCAGCCGAGAGACGCAATTGGCTGAGCAGAGGTTGAAGAGAGCTGCGGTGGTTGGTGAGTTATCATTTCATCCATACAAATCAGGGGAATCATGGCCCACTTTTTCTTTTTTTTACCAATGAGAAGAGAGAAAGGGGTTATTTTTAATATCATCTCAGGGTCAACAGAGGAACACAGTTTGGAGAATACAACGTGACCGGTGACATTAAGACACCCAACCCCTCTACATGTCTCTGTGATCTATCCTACAGTAATCACATGGGAACAGTGGTCAGGGTCTATATTGGTAAAGCTGCTGGCCCTGCGGTTGTATCCCACGCCGCTGATTTCAGCAATGATCTGTACTGCTGAAGTGTTACTGAGCATGGCACCATCCTCCTGCCAGCTTCAGATGTGTTGTTCTGCGTTACAGCGTGACCTCCGGCTGTGTGTCAGGAGGGGGAGACAAAAGCACCGAAACTTTCAGGGATAGTTACAGGCACACAGTGCGATCAGTATGCATGTGTTTTTATTTATAAAAGCATTATGTCCAAGTTGCAGAGATAGATAGGCTGGTTGAGTTCAAAGCTGAGTTCACTATGTCACAGGGCAGATTAGATTCTTCCCACTCTATTACTATTATTAACTTTTGAGAAGAATTACTTACGGTACCATGCACCCCACAACACAGGTTATGAACACATGTTGCTCTAAGGTGCTCTTAAGTTTTCCTTGCTGATCATTTTTAGGTTTTGACAGCGAGGCCTATTGATTTGATCAGTGCGTCAGTGTGGGATAGAAGTTTTGTGTGACTGAATTATCTTGTGATCTTGATAGATGTCATTTGTCTGAGGCCTTTTGAAACTTCACGAAGTATCAAAGCTTACCAGCATTCAATATAGGTGCAATATGGAATGGAAAAACTCATAATACTCATAACTACACCTATTCTTAACTGTGTGACTGTACCGTCTACACCTTCAGGTTGCAAACTGAATTCACTACTAGCCAATGTAAACATTGCCTTTTAGAGGGCTGCACACATATCTGTCCAAAATCACGCCGCAGCCTTCCCTGTACCTGCTGCATTATGTATAGAATAAACATAACATCAGATATTGATGTTGATATGATGATATTTGACATTAAATTTACTGAAGAGGGACAGAGAAAATGTTCACGATACACTTCACAAGTCAATAAAGGCAGGCCCCTAAATCATAATTTGTGAAGTGTTAAAATGCAAACCTTCTTGAGTGTATGTTTTTTCTTTCATAAAACATTAAACACATATTCAGAAAGGGTTTTGTTATTCTTGTATAAAGTTTAAGGTGTGCTTTGTAGGTTTTGGAAAGAATTAAATCTCAGAAAGGTAATATAACTGAATATACAAGCTTTCCAAAGAGAAATAGGATCCCAATACGCTGTTTGAAGTTAGAGAGGTGGTGACGGAGCAGGGTCCTGCGAATATAAACAAAGTAAAACAATTGTGTTGTCCTTTGAGGACCGTTTCTTTATTCAGTATAAACTGCATAGTGCTCTTTTATGTCAATATAAAAACAAAACAAAATTCAAAGCTTCCTTTCGCTGACTGTTGAGCCGTTTTCCCTCCCTCGCTGTCGCGTACACTCTGACGTCATTTTGCCGGGAAGACACGGTCCTTTTCATGTACCGGGTATAGTGAAGCCGCGTCCGACTTCCTCCTCACGAACCACTGAGTTTCCGCCTTTTGCGTGTCGTCATTGTCCATTCCTTTACTATTAGAACCTAGTTACAAGACGGAAATTTTCCGCGCTTTCGTCGGTGAAAGTTCACAAATTGAAGAAGAGTGGCGGGAGCTGTTGTCAACCGCGGGCTGTTGTCAAGAAGTAACGCTGAACAGGTATTTATAACTTCAGTAGAAACGCATCCTTCATCGCTGGTCGCCTTGACTTGTTGATAAGGGGCATCAGTCCTACAGTTAAGTAAGATCGGCTTTGGCGCGAGACGGTCCCGTGTTTACACCTGCGCTTGCTAGCTGGTGCTGCTTTAGCTCGATACAAAAGGAAGCAGCTTCCCTAGTTTGAACAAAAAGAATAACTTGACATAAACGTGTGCACTTGAATAGCAAGGTTAATACAATGTTATGTCTTGAATGGAAGGTGAATGAATGAGTACAACAATAACGCGCTGATAAGTTATCGACAACAAAAAGCATTTAGGAGCCTGTGAAGACACAATGTAGCCAAATACAGAAACTAGTTGTCATGTTAACAGTGTAATGTGCTGTGTGCAGTTAGGAGGGACATCAGTAGCCATGCTAGATGGGGGTGCTAATGGACTAACGTTACATCATGCGCAGCAGTACGGAAGGCTGTCTCTCATTTGTTGCTTTGCTTGTTACCGACCACAAGACGTCCAGTTTATTACGTTACGCTCCTCCTTTTTATGATATTAACAACACAACTTGTTTAACCGTATCAAATCGTTACATTCAAGCATTGAGTTATCATTTCCCATGTGTCGCACTTCCTCTTTGAACGGTGTTCTTTCTCCCTCTGATGCTGTTTTGCCCCTCATTATGTGGTTGCACTTCATCCTGTTCACTAGATAACAGACATCGACCTGATCACTGCACTTGTTTTATTCGGTTTATTTGCAGTAAGCACACCATAGCCGACACAGTATCCAAGCATATGCACTGCAAGCCAATTGTGCTTTGACAGTAGAAGGGATGTTAACACAAATGAGGTTGAATGATTGTTTTGTTCCTGTTGGGTCTAACCTGTCGTACGTACAGTATTTTTGTGTTTGTATATCAAAAGGGTAACTTTATTTTCAGGGTGGTCCTGCCTCATGCTGATTGTTTTGTTTTTCTGCTATCATACCTCTCATCTTCCTTAATGTCCCTTTTTGCCTTCAATGCTTCTTGCAGACATGGATTTCAAAAGACGCAATGGTGGCCCTTTTATTGGTGGTGCGTCCCAGGCCAAGCGGGGTAAAACGGCTGGTGAATGGGAGGACAGTCCATCTCAGTTTGAAGAAGAATTGTCCATGTTTGACGAAGCAGACATGGACGCAGAGGAGATGGAGGGGCAGGCCGGCCATGATGTTATTCCCGTAGGTGGGTGTTGTACAGAAAAACACTCAAACATTATCAGTATATTTTAAAGAATGATCCTGGTGTAAGAAGAGGTTGAATGTTACAAAAATGTAATGGCTCACAATTACTTTTAAGTTATATACCATCTCCATACTTTGATAACCACTAATGTGTTAAAGCTGTATATTCACACAGCACTCAACCAATGTAAAGACCAGAATCTGTAGAAAATTATCCATGTTTATTTTTACACTGTGATATTTCTCATTTTAAGGTAAGTAATTTGACCAACAGACTGTTTAAACAATTCAGTGCATGCTTGGCTTTGTCAGCTGTGATTAACTCCAATTACCTTTTAGCCCTCAAGGATGAGTGGAAGTAGCCAATTAATGAATGGATGGATAGCTTTGCATGGTGAATAACACAACTTTGCGTTAACAATAAGAAGCCAACTGTGAAACTAGTTAACCATCATTTCAGGAAGTTGCTCTCATTGTGTTGGTTGAACTTCTGATTATGCTTTGACAACGCTTGGCTACACTATATTGATATGATAAATAATGCAGTTTGGTTTACTTTTGTCTCCCCACTTTGTTTGGTCAGGTGACCTCTTCTCAGCTGACCTTAACCCTCGTTGGCGGCGGCCTCATGCCCCCTCACTGGACCCATCATCTGACAGTTTGGTGTTTCAGCAGATTGATCTCGACTATTATTTAGGTAATTATCGAAGATGACTTTTGTTGAACAGAAACTTAATTCTGTTATATTTACTTTTCTTTTAGATTCATCTTGACTTGTTTGTTGTTAGGATCTAAATCAGAGTCGAACATGTCGAACATTTCCACATGCTCAAATGCTTTTGCTGTATGTTAGAACAAATGATGTCTTATGTTGATTTTGACTTTTGCGTTATGCAGGGGAAGCTGTCGCGGGTATGCCTGGCCAGTCACAGGGAAAAGTCCCCATCATTCGAATGTTTGGGGTGACAGACAGTGGCAACAGTGTGTGTTGCCACATTCACGGTTTTGCACCTTACTTCTATGTTCCTGCACCAAGTGGTGAGTACTTTGCATTACTTTGTCAATACATAGAATATGTGCTAATAACACTTTATATTTCCATGACACAGTTGATCAAAACAATACACTTTTAATCAGTTAATATTAAATATTGTAACAGTAGAACACATTTTCTCTTGTAAGATTATGACCTCTTTTGAGGGGGGAAATCTTCTAATTCATTCTTACAACTCCTGCAATGTTGCACTCTTTTTGCTTCCTTTGAAAAGGTTTCACATCCGCCCATCTGGGTGAATTTCAAAAAGAGTTGAACTCTGTTGTCCTGAAGGACATGAGATCCAACAAGGACAACATCTCTGTCACAGTATTGGCCGTGGACATCACTCGCAAAGAGAGTGAGTATGAATGATGTGCAAATGCTCTGGTCCATTTGTTGTGTCCTGAATATGAGTGTGTATGTGATTATTGTGAACTGGGAAGGTTGATCCTAGTTACAAAACACATTTGATTATTTACACACAATGTGATAAAGTTACATTGTAGGCACTCAGTTAATCAATATGATTCCTGCCTTTAAAGTTTTTTCTTTTTTCCTGAAGACATGTATGGTTACCACGGGAAACGTAGTTTGGATTTCTTGCGGATAACCATGGCGATGCCCCGTCTCATTGCCCCGGCTAAAAGACTGCTGGAGCTGGGCTTCAAGTTTGCACATTTCCCCATACAGAGTTACCAACCCTACGAAGCCAACATAGATTTTGAGATCAGGTGTGTGTGCGTGCATTTTTGTGTTTTATTCAAGCCTGCAAAGGTAATGAAAAAAACAGTTAAAAGACAGTCATTATCATCAAGTCAGCTTAATTAGACACATAATGTATTCTTGATTCATGGAAACGGATACATTATTGTGGTTTTGACATGCTGATAAGTCTGCCTGCTAGCATGCGGACAAAGCTAGCTTAATGCTGCCTGTGGTGTATGTAATATAACCAACGAAATGTGGCCCCAGATGATGTCAGGGAAACTTAGCTGTAGTTGTAGCACATGTGAGTTTTAATTAATGACTTTCTAACAAAACAACTGATGAGTACATGCAACACTAAACCTTGTCAGCTTAATGAGCCTCTTTTTGTTGTCAGGTTTATGGTGGACACTAATGTGGTTGGATGCTGCTGGATTGAACTTTCCAAAGGCAAGTACAGAGTACGTGAGGAGAAGAGCACAGGGGAGACAGATTCTCGGTACCCAGGCAAGGTAGGTCGAGTTCACACACATCATAGCACATTCTGGCCTGTCCTCTGAGTGCCTTCATATAAAATGTGTTCTGTCAGGCTTTTACCAACAGTGTTCATGAACTTTCTCCCTTTGTTTTGTCCTTCAGGTGTCCTTGTGTCAGTACGAGGTGGATGTGGGATGGACAGATTTGATAAGTCACCCTGCAGAGGGAGACTGGCAGAGGATAGCTCCACTCAGGGTCCTCAGCTTTGACATTGAGTGTGCAGGAAGAAAAGGTTCATTTCTTTCTTTCCCTCTGGCATTCGTATAATGGAGTATGCAAACTATAACCTGTACCATCTTTTTGTTCATGAGGCCTGATCATAATTAATAAAAAGCAAATCCAGTATGAATCTGACATTAACTCCTTTCTTTCCAGGAATCTTCCCAGAGGCAGACAAAGACCCTGTGATTCAGATAGCGTCTATGGTGCAGCGGCAGGGTGAGACGGAGCCCTTCATTCGCACAGTGTTCACTCTACAGTCCTGCGCCAGCATTGTTGGCTCTCAGATATTGTGCTTTACACAGGAGAAACAGCTACTACAGGTATGCACACTGGCTTCAGTAAGGCACTGTAAAAACAAGAATATTGTGACATGTTTTCCTCATTCCCTTTTCTGATTTTTTTGTGGATCATCTTTCTTGTTGTTTTCTTTTTATGTGTCTGTGAGCAGAGCTGGGCAGAGTTTTTGAGGACTGTGGACCCAGACATCATTACTGGATACAACATCCAGAACTTTGACTTTCCCTACTTGCTCAACAGAGCAGCTGCTTTAAAGGTTAGATGGAGCGACATTTGTCTTCTACTTCTATGCAATAACAAGGCTTAAAATCATCCAATTGATTGCAATGCACTTTCGAAGATTTTCGAAGAATGTATTTTTAGTAGAAATACTTTGGACTTCCCTTTTCTCTTTGAAGATAGACATTCCTTTCCCCGCCTTGTAATCAATAAAAAATATTCTTTTGTGTTCAGGTGAGTCTCTTTCCCTACCTCGGCCGTGTGCGAGGCATCAAATCAGTCCTGAAAGACCTAAACTTCCAGAGCAAGCAGATGGGCCGCAGAGAGAACAAGACCACAAACATAGAGGGCCGGGTTCAGTTTGACTTACTGCAGGTAAGCTTCAAATGCAACAACTTATTATTGCACATCATATCATTAACAAGATTTAAATAACGATACAGTTGGCATGTGATTTGCTTTGGTAGGAATTTTCCAGGTAAATCCACTGAACCGTTGTATGTTTCTCTCAGATCCTCCTCAGGGACTACAAACTGCGCTCATACACACTGAATGCTGTGAGTTATCACTTTCTGCAAGAACAGAAAGAGGATGTGCAGCACTCCATCATCACTGATCTGCAGGTAAAGCACAAACAACTGTGTTTTATCAGGAAAGAGGGCTGTTCATCTTTAAGAACCGAAAATCAATATTTAAGCAAACTTAAACTTGATTTGTTGCTGTTTTATTCTCATCTATCCTTCCCCCTTTTTCCCTCCCATCACAGAATGGCAACGAACAGACGCGCCGTCGTTTGGCTGTCTACTGCCTGAAAGACGCCTATCTCCCGCTGCGCTTGCTGCAGAAGCTGATGTGTGTGATTAACTACATGGAGATGGCGAGGGTGACAGGTGTGCCTCTCACCTACCTGCTCTCAAGAGGACAGCAGATCAAAGTTGTCTCTCAGCTGCTGCGACAGGTAACAAAGGCAAACATGGTGACAGTCACTATACAAGTACATCTTATTTGAGGACGGTAACTGTAAGTATCTGTACACGTTTAGGCCATGAAACAGGACCTGGTCATGCCTGTTGTAAAGACAGAAGGAGGAGAGGACTACACTGGAGCTACTGTCATTGAGCCAGAGAAAGGGTAAGTAATAACTGCTGTTAATGTATGTATGTACGTCCCCCCCCTCAGCTCTTGGTGTTGATGGTTTTTGGAAGCTTCTCAAACATCTTTCCATTGCCACCTTCTTCTCTGTGTAGGTATTACAGCATTCCTATTGCCACTTTGGATTTCTCCTCCTTGTATCCGTCCATCATGATGGCTCACAATCTGTGCTACACCACCCTGCTGCAGAAAGGCTCTGCGGAAAAAAACAGGTAAGTGGGTATTTTAAAATATTTGGTTATTGTGGAAAATCATGAGAAAAGATGTTTTCTTTGTGTCAGTCTGCTACCTGGAAGGAAAAAAATGGCAGAAGTCATGTTATGTTAGTGTTTAAAATGATCCCTTGATGCTCAATATATAAATAGCCAGGCCAAAGACGGCAAAAAAGAATTAAGCCTGAAACATGGACACAATGACGAGCAACTTTAGCTAGTATGATTCTGTGATTCGATTCATTTTTCATACACACCAGAAGCTTTAAAGTGTCCCTGTCTAGTATTAACATGGTGAACTCGTATCTGAGGTGGCTGTATTCTTTTTTTTTTTCAGTCTCTCACCAGAGGACTTCATCAAGACTCCAACTGGTGATATGTTTGTGAAGAGCTCCGTGAGGAAAGGACTTCTCCCTGAGATCCTGGAGAACCTGCTGTCTGCCAGAAAGAGGTTTGAATTGTTCAAATAAATCACCAAATAAAACTCGTCCGACCTTGCGTGAAACCCTCCTTAAACACTGAACATGCTGCTAAATCTGTTAACTTTTTGATCCTCTCACACTAACAGTTAGTGTGTAATGTGTTTTCTCTTGCTGTAATAGTGTTCAGATTTACTCTAAAACACAAAAAGGGTACACCTAATCAAACTCATGAATGAAAATCGGTAAGACTTGGCTTCCATCTTAGCTTGTCACACTGTCCGTCCACAGGGCCAAAACAGAGTTAAAGAAGGAAACTGACCCTTTTAAGAGGCAGGTGCTGGACGGCCGACAGCTCGCTCTCAAAATCAGCGCAAACTCCGTGTATGGCTTCACAGGTGCCCAGGTGGGCAAGCTGCCCTGCCTAGAGATCTCACAGGTAAGCTTTTGACTCTGCTTCTCATGCTGGTGTTTTATGTGTTGAAAACGTAGGAATGATTATCTTGTTAACATGTGATACAAGTGACTGCACATTATGCACAGTTTGTGCTGTTGTAAACTCACTTCTGTACATGTCTTCATACCTTCATATACCTTGACAACAAATACATCAACATTAGAAAAGGATGATTTCAAAAGGAACGGCTTACTTGCACTACATGATTGTAGTTTGCAAACATGTCAAATGTTTACAATTCTGGCCCAACACATTGGTGCATCAGTCAAGCTAAATTAAGTTGTACCCACTGAACTTGTTGTTGCACTTTCTGACATTTTGGTGTCACAGATGTGAAGTCACAGCAAGAACTTTAAACGAGAAAGATGTAGTACAAAGATTAGTGTTGAAATGGAAGCCACAGAACAGGTGGGAATTTAAAGACTTAGTCACAGACCTGCTGTAAGTGTAAAATTGAACCACAGACTGTAGTTCTCTCTGTTTTGTGGAAGGTTGACATACTTTTCGAGTCGAGAAGACACCTGTTACATGAGCTGTTTTGGAATAAAATGCCTTTGCACACTGGCAGATATCTTGTCCAAGGAACTGAAACTCACTGACTGTAATGTGACTGATGATTTTGCTCCATGGCCAGTGAAAGCTTTTTCCCTCACCACAGATCATGTGATAAACTTGTTAAAATGTTTCCTTGTCTTCTCATCTAGAGTGTCACTGGTTTTGGAAGACAGATGATTGAGCAAACCAAACAGCTGGTGGAGTCCAAGTACACCATTTCCAGTGGTTTCCAAGCTGATGCTAAGGTGAGAAATAGATGTAGCTCTGACGCACCAATACTTAACCAGATGTTTTCAGTGTGTGCTTGTTGTTTAAATGTTTTTTTGTTTATTTTGATCTTTTGAAGGTCATTTATGGGGATACAGACTCCGTCATGGTTAAGCTTGGAGTTGCCACAGTCAGGGAGGCTATGGATATCGGAAGGGAGGCAGCAGAGTGGGTATCATCCCACTTTGTACCGCCCATCAAGCTGGAGTTTGAGAAGGTACTATTTCTGCCCATGTGATGTATTGAAACTCGTCCTTTCTTACTGTCCAAGCAATTCCATCATCCATCAAAGTTTTGATAGAGTTGTTTTCTCTTTTATATGGTTGGTGTATGGGATGGTGAGAGCTTATATTTGTCACTTCCACAGGTTTACTACCCATACCTGCTGATCAACAAGAAGCGCTACGCTGGCCTCTATTTTTCCTCGAGTGCAGATACACATGAAAAGATGGACTGTAAAGGCATTGAGACTGTCCGCAGAGACAACTGCCCCCTGGTGGCCAACCTTATCAACACCTGTCTGCAGAAAATCCTCATAGACAGGTACACAAACACACACACACACACACATAATATGTGCTTGATGCAGTTCATGTTGTTCTAAGACTTTACCCACAGCTGTTAATTCATCGTGAAAGTAATCACAGTCAATGTGATGTTTCATCAGGGATCCCCAGGGTGCTGTGGCTCATGCTAAAGAAGTGATCTCGGATCTTCTGTGCAACCGCATTGACATCAGCCAGCTGGTCATCACCAAGGAGCTGACGCGAACGGCTCAGGAGTATGCCGGCAAACAGGCACACGTGGAACTGGCTGAGAGGTCTGATTAACCAGAGAGACCTCACTTATCAATTCAAATCATACTCCAAGGGAATGTGTTTGTATGATTAGGAGTGACCTGACCATTCAAATTGATGATTTACAGAATGAGGAAAAGAGATGCTGGCAGTGCCCCGAACCTGGGAGACCGAGTTCCTTATGTCATCATCAAGGCTGCAAAGGGATCAGCAGCATACATGAAGTCAGAGGTGTGTTGTGCTTGTCTGTATAAAACCATTGTTGTGCTTTCTTTGATTTAACCCAACGGTGATCATGATTCCTCCATATGTTGCTTTAGGACCCGATCTATGTGCTGGAGAACACCATTCCCATCGACACACAATACTACCTCGAGCAGCAGCTGTCCAAGCCCCTGCTGAGAATATTTGAGCCCATCCTGGGAGAGAGCAAAGCAGAGAGCGTCCTGCTCAGTAAGTCTACAAACACGCACATCGTGTTTATCGCAGTTTAGCCAGTTAGCTGAAACTCTTTTTATCCTGTGATTTATGTGTGTTAGTGAAATGATAAGGTATGTCATCTTTTACTTGATGTGCCAAAGCCACACGCCAGTCATGAAACTTATGAAATAATCTTGTCAAAAAGATGTGATGTGATGTGATGTGTGTTCAATAAATGACACTTAACGTGTGTTAGCTTCTCAAGCTTTAAATCTTAATGTTTCTGGTGTCTTTCAGAGGGCGACCACACGCGCTGTAAGACTGTGTTGACCTCAAAGGTCGGAGGCCTCATGGCATTTGCTCAGAAGAGAAGCACCTGTATCGGCTGCAAAGCTGTGCTTAAGACGGATGGTGTGTTTGCTCAGAATTTTAAGATTTGTTTTCTATTTGATATCCACTAAATGAGGTTACGTGGAAGATTTATATTTAGACACGCGTCATGTTTGTCATTGCAGCGGCTGTGTGTGATTTCTGTAAGAAGAAGGAGTCTGAACTGTACCAGAAGGAGGTAGGCGAGATGACTTCATACTTTAATATGTTGGTTTTCCTTACAAAGAGGGCCATGTTTATTTGATTAAAGATTGGGTTTAAAGAAATGTCTTATTTTAAGCCATGGCTGTCCAGTGTTAATCATCATATTGCCCTTTGGTGGCTCTTTAGAATTCCTGACAGAATGTGAAATCAATGGTATTTAAGCACATTGAACACATTAAGCACAGCAGAATGCATATTTTAATATCAAACCAAGTCTAATTTTCAAAGCTGTAGGCTATTGTTCTGGTTAAATTGTGTCCTTTTTAGTTTGTTTTTAATTTATTAACAGAATTAAGGGGTTGATATCTGAACTTTTCCTAACTATCAAACATTCTGGTTTTAAATTACAGATCTTTCACCTGAGCGCACTGGAGGAGCGTTTCTCTCGCCTGTGGACTCAGTGTCAGCGTTGTCAAGGCTCCCTCCATGAGGATGTGCTCTGTACCAGGTACATATACTGCAAATATTTACTATTACTGTGTGTTTACTGCAGTGGCAGCCCTTTATGTCTAGTAACACTGTCCCCTCTGACTCTTCTGCAGCCGAGACTGTCCCATCTTTTACATGAGGAAGAAGGTTCAGAAAGACTTGGATGATCAGAGCAAGCTGGTGTCTCGCTTTGGATGGTGAGAGGCACACATACTTATTCCTCATGTGCCTCATTTCACATGGCCTCAGACTCTTATTGGCTCACTGTATTTGTTTTCTACACCTGTGGGTGCTTGTAAAAATGCATATATGTCACACTATTTCTATGTTTTCTAATATGAATAAACTGTTTTTTGTAAAATAAAATCAAAAAGCAATCTATTTCTTTTTGGGCTGTCATGTATGATTATTAGTCATTAAATAATACAAAAGTCTATTTGAAGTCACAAGATTTACATACAGGATACTGAAACCACCCCAGACAGAAAATTCACGTGTCCTGTGCGTAAACTGTCAAGAGGTTCACAATGTATTGTCCTGCTTGTTCAGCTTTACACATGTGCATTCCCCAATCTTAATTTGGCATCAAAGTAAAAGTGCGTAGTTTTACAGAAATGAAAAGAGGAACTTCATCGCCTTCCTCTTCAGCCTTATTGTCACTGTCAAACCTCATAAACCATAAACCACTTCTTTCTCTAGCCACTCACACTCAGATGGCACAAACTGATGAAGGGAAATGGAGATTGTCTGTACTTCCTTCTTAAAAGACACGACATGAGGTCTGCACCACATTCTCTAGTTAAATTGTTTGAAATAACTTTAGTGCTGCGACGATTAAGCAATTCATTTTTCAAGAATAAATGTTAAACATTTGCTGCTTTTCTTTGTCAGTTATTATTGTAAATGAAGAGTCTTTGGTTTTGGACTGCTGGATGGACAAAATAAGCCATTTGAAAGCGTCGCTTTGGGTATTTGTGATGAATATTTTTCACAATTTTCTGACATTTTATAGGTTAACTGCAAAAACAGATGATTTGATATTAAAAATAATTATTAGTTGCAGCCCTAGATGAGTTATTTTGCCCTATATCTCATAATGAAAATAAATATTACATGTCCTTAGCAGTAAAGAACTGGGGATAAACAAAAGCATACAAGAGGTAAAAGCTAAAGACATTTAATTGTTCATTACAGCAGAGTGCATTAAAGATTTTACATAGCTGTCAGTGAGACTTGTACATCTTTTTAGAGTTACTCCATATTAAGTCCAGACGATGCGACAGCTGCTGGTTTAACACCATGACGAAGTAGGAAACCTTCATGTATGGATTCATTGAAGTTAGCTCACAGAACTTCGATATAACTTGAGTAAATGTGTGGACAGCGCTTTCTTAATGCAAATTGGGAAAAGCTGTTTTTAATGCTACAAAAATAGAAATTTAACAATCCATAACATTTTGGATGACAGTAATTACCAAAGAAGAGAAACACTGCTGTAAAAAAATTGATGCCCTTTGAAAATTCCTTATCGTTCAGCATCGTATAGTATAATTGGATAATATGACTGCCGCTGTGTCTGAGCTCTGGAGCTTTCTCACACTGCTTTCAGCATCAGTGTACTTTAAATGTATGCAGTACCACAGATATATTTGCACATGCTACATGCTCTGATAGAGTTGTGTAGCATCAACAGTGCTTAGACATGGCAACTTACAAATGCAACCACCAACACTGGCATAATATAAAAATTGCATTGAAATTGGACTGGAATACAGTGTGAGTGAGGAACAAACAACAGAGCTGACACTTCAAACGTATTTTAGTGATGGTGTGAAATGACTGACACAGGCATCAGATCTCAACCAATCCTCTGAAACAGCTCCTGGTTTGCTATTCCTCGGTATGAACCTATATTCCTTGGTAAACCTTTTTAAATGGCACTAATTAATCCTACAATTAAGAACAAAACAGTAAGTTAATAAAGTGCACCTAAGAGTCTGGAACACATTGTTGAGGCTAGGATGCTGTGCTGATCCTACCCTAATATTACATTTTCATTGACATGTGGACTTTGAGAACATTAAAAAAAAAAAATAGATATTGCTGCTGTGTTTCAAGCCCCAGAGGACACACGAGCCTATGAAAAAACACAAGGGGAAGACACATTTTTCTTAACTCCCAAGAAGTTTTGAACAATCATCTGGAAGCAAAATATTTAACGGTATCCTTCGAAAGGAATCGAAGATGTAGAAACTGAGAAATGAGAAGCGGGGACAGTTTATGCCATTTGTGGGACTTCAACAAGTCTGATGTGTACAGAGCAATCAAATACAACTGATCACACATTTTACCACACTAAACAAAACGTTCAGTCTTAAAATTATTTTTCTGATTCGGGCTGAGTGAATTGCCTGATGTGACAGTACAAAGTGCAGTGACGCATCACTGTGAACCTTTGACCCCCTAAATAGTCAACAGGAGCTGAACTGTCTGTTAAGAAACACTGGCTGGACAAATTACACTTAGTAAAAGAGAATTATCTGAACAGACTAATTCTCATTCTGGGACTTGAAAAAGAAAAGATATTTCTTCCCTAGACTCAAATTAAGTTTGCACAAATGATGACTTCAACCAAAATTAGTTTTAAAAAAAGAAAAAAAAGAGCTAAAAAAACTGCAGTCTAGAGTTGTTTGGACATCAAAACAAAAACTAAGACCACCAACTGAATTGGCGTAGTACACGGCACAGTACATTGCACAGTGAGTGAATAAATGGCAAATCTTTTTCAGTGGAAACTGTGACCACAGTAAAAAAAAAGTTTTGCCACGTCTGCTCCCTCGTCTGGAGCTGCGCTGGACTTCTCCAATGTGACAGAAGAGGTGCAGTGTGCGAGGGGGAGCATGAAATAAGTGCTGCGAGGGATGCTGCCGGTGTGTGTGGTTTGCTATAGTATTATGCAACGTCTCTGAGTGTTCTTCTTGCTCTTCTTGTTGCTGCGGTTGGTCTCCTTATATCTTCTAATCTCCCGAACTAGTGAATAGAAAGCTTCCTCCACACCCTGCAAGACAGAGGCAGAAAAAATGTCTGTTTAATGCAAAATAAAGATTAGAATTTCATACTGATGTTTTGGTAATCAGAAGTCTTATTTCAGGTATTGATTTGCAGTTTACCTCCTGCATGCATCGGTGCAAACTAAATACAGGTGTTAATGTCTTCCCTGCATACCTGTCTTGTTTTGGCAGAGGTCTCGACAAATGGTACTCCGTAGCTTCGTGCCAGCTCCTGCGCCTGCCGTGACTCCACCGTGCGGGTACTCAGGTCGCTCTTATTTCCCACCAGCACCATGGGGACACTGTCACTGTCCTTCACCCTGTTGATCTGCTCTCTGAGGAATAGACAAATTCGACAGTAAAGTGCTTGTTGTTAGACTAATTTGTTCTGCTCTTTCACCAATTGATCAAACTTCTTTCAGTTAAGAAATGTAGCCAAACTTGGGTCTGTTGTGTCAAGAAATGACATGGACATACAGGACATGCTTTTATATCATCCCCCTTGGAATACTGCAATTCTCTTTTAACCTGTCTTAATACATTTTCCTTAAACTGTTTACAAACCATCCAAAACGCTGCTGCCAGGCTTTTAACACAATCCAGCAGAGAGTCACATGTTACACCTGTTTCAATCGCTCTACAATGGCTTCTTGTTAATTTTAGAATTCATTTAAAAATGTTTAGTGCTCACTTATAGAGCAAGAGAAAAGGTCAGCAGCATTTCATGGACCTTCTGCAGCCCCACACCAGATGCAAAGCTCTTAGGTGCTTGACCTGGGATCTGAGTGTACCTCGGACAGGGTTTAAGACTCGGGGAGTTCGTACTTTCCAGTTGACAGCCCCAATATGGAGTTGTCTGTCAATAAGCATGAGGTCTTTGAACTCTGTGGACTAGCAGCTGAAATCCCATCAGTTCAGACTGGCATTAAGTTAGCATGTGATATTTGATGTTTCAACTTGTATATTTTACCATATAAATTGTATCTGGTGTTATCTTTGTTTGATTTTATTTTGCTTGATTGTATGTGTTTGACTGTGCTTTATGACTGATGTCAGTCAGGTGTTGTATTAATTAACTTGCTTGCTTAGTAATTGTTCCACTTAAAGATGACTAATTCAGGTATTTGTGTCACTTCTGCTTTCTTCAGTACAGCTTTATGTATGTGGGTCAGCTAAAAAATGTGAAACCAGATTCTAGTTTACAGAGGACCCCTTCATCAAACCCAGAACAGCTAAAGATATGAGTAACAGGTCATTACAAGGGCAGTTCCTGCTAATCAGCAATCAGCCTTTGTAGTGCTAGGCTGTCTGAACCTGCACATTACACTATACACAGCTGGATTACTGACTGAGCAAAGGCAAACACACATTACTGAAACAGACTACCTTTTCCAGCTGTGTTTCAAGACTGATACCAGTCTATGGTGGTGTACTTTTAAGTCATGAAGCATCCTGTACCTGTAGAGATGAACGTCCTCAAAGGACTTGGTGTTGTTGATGGCAAACACACAGAGGAAGCCCTCTCCTGTTCTCATATACTGGTCCCTCATGGCGCTGTACTCCTCCTGACCTGCAGTGTCCAGGATGTCCAGCAGACAGGTCTCTCCATCAATCACCACCTGTTTTCTGTACGAGTCCTGGAACACAGCATTGACAGGATTTTGTCAATGCAGCATTTTGTTTTTTTACCAACGGATTGCATCATGTCAATTCCCACGACGGTTGCACTGTTGCGTCATGTAGCAACAAGACCATGTTGAATGGAATGTTTTTGTGTTGAACTTGCAGAAACATGACTTTTAAAAAAAAAAAATGTGAACATCTGCTTTGAAATATAGCATTTACTGACGCACAATTAACACCAACTGTATATAGAGGTTAACAATCAAGTTGTGGTGATTCTTAGGCAACAGTGTGAGACGCAACAGAGAATAAACCACACTGTCGATTTCTATCTGTTGGTGGTAAATAATTTTACAGTCAAGTTCACAGCAACTTTTAGCAGGGTCTGGCAGATTTAGTTAGTTAGTTATTTGAAAATACACTGTGTCATGCACATACACGTGCCAATCCTACATAGACTTATGAGACATTGAAACATGAGACATTTGAGGGAAGAACAAATCCTCTTGCACATACCGTTAAATTGCATTATCACAAATATTAGAAAGGTGAAGCCAATGAAAGGATCTGTATTTTCCCACCACTTGTTATTCTACAACTCTTCACTTACAGCTTAAGGGAGAGTAACTTAATATCCTGTGTTGTGATTTATGTTCACAAACATGGAACTTTTACAGTGGATGTTTTAAAACTATCTTAACACACGAAGGTGAGTATGGAGTTTCATGGTAAACACTAGATTGTGTTTCCTCAGCTATACTACACTTTACAATGTCCTGGGTAGAGTGTGACTAATGGTTAGTGTCTCACCTCAATGGTTGGATCGTATTCATCAACGAAGTGGTTCTGGATGAGCTGGATGGTGAGAGCGCTCTTCCCCACACCTCCTGCCCCGACCACCACAAGCTTGTACTCGGTCATGCCTGGAAAGGATTAATCCAGCAGGTAGCCGTGATTCAACATCTGATGAGCCACGTAAGAGGTGAAAATGAAGAAATCTAACCAGTTGATAATGCCCTCTTCCTCTCTACACTGACATGGCGAAGAGACTGACTGACCCAGATTGGTTAACGTTATTATCCGTTTACGTTAGTTGTATTTATGTTAACACTTGTTCACAATTACTGAATCGATATAAATGAGTGCTGGTGGCAAAAGTGGGTATCGATTAAACGGACTTACCTACGTGTAGGATTTATAACGGTCTGTGAAATGACAGATGAGTTTACGAATGGGTAACGTTAAATGAGATTAGCTTGCTACATAACGTTAGCCTTAGACGATTTCCTTATTCAAAAGACTTGTGGGCAAACTTCGAGTTATGTCCGCAAGTTGTTCTTCTGACTGTCAAAATATTAACTCTAGACTCGTGAAGCTACTTGTAAAAATTTAACTTCATGTTATAAATAAATTAAAAGCCTAAAATTGGGCGAGCTCCTTAGTCTTTCCTTTAGTCTCCATTGAGGTTCATTGTAGGCAGAGCGTTTTCACGTTAATCCCCTTGTCAAACAACCAATGACCTGGCAGCAGGGAGACTGACATAGAAACGGCCCAATCACAGTGAAGTTAAAGCTTGTTAGCCCGCCCATGTCTTTCACAAACATCCAATCACATGCAGGAGTAGCCCTAATTGGGCGTGGCCTCTCAAGCAAACTTCACATATGGCTCCTTCCCAGCTGCATATCTTTAGATGGTAAGACATCTCCTCGATAACTATCAGGACGGTTATTCACAGACATTCAAGTGCTAAATTAGTGAACGTCCGATAAACAATTCTGCAGTAAATATGATCTTTTCGAATGTTTCGGCCGGTGTCTTCTCAATATCTTATTTTTTAAGTGTTCACCGGAAGTACTACTGCGATATTTGTGGTTTCTGCCTTGACGCAACGTGGACTCTACATGAGACTATAGATTTCATGCGTGTTCACTTACGCCCAGTGGTCACAGCACGAAACTACAAAACAGTATTTAATTTGTGACTAGTGTAGCATAATACATTTAATCAGTATAGTCGTTATAAATAAGAATATAGTCAACTATAAGATAATATAAATAAGATAATTTCATTTAATACAGGTAACGATTGTATTATTTTGGAGCAGTTATAATAACTGTTTTTGGTGTGACCAGTTTACCTTTCTAGAGATAGTTAATTTGTATTAGTATTATTATTGCAAATAACAAAATTGATATTAGTAATCCTAAGAGCAGTTTTAATAACAATTTAAGGGCCAATTTACCCATAGAGATGTTCATACCAGAGTCAGGGCAGTTTAGGGTTAACGAGTATGTAGAATCGTGAGTCTTTACTGCTCTCTAGTGGTCAAAACGAGGAGCTGCAAAACCACATTATTCGTCAAAGAAGCGCCAGCGCAGATATGATCGCGTGAAGACCTGAGAGTGAATTCTTTCAAAATAAAGACAAAATTGAAGAAGTCAGAAACAAACTTATAAAATAAATATAAGTGGATCATAAAAATCTAAAAAAGGACTTCATCTAAGACCCCCGTGCAACTGAGTTATATTATTCACTTCACTCAAATTAGAGATTCTTTTAGGCAGAAAACTCACTCTAAAAAAAAAAAAAAAAAAAAAATCCTAATTAGTTAAACAGTGTCACTAATTATGTTTTAAAGAATTGTTGAATATTGATTTCCAGTGCTTCTTAAATGTTAAGTTTCAGTCGCACTGCACTGGACACACACATGCCCCACCCTCTGCCCCGTCAACCACACTTTCCTTGTCTGTGACGTCCATGTTTCTCCCTCACTCTCCCACAGAGTGCATCTGCTCTCCTATCTAATCTTTGCCTAAAATCACGGAGATAATCCTGCATCCATCTGTCCTGAGAGAAAGACAGAGCACTGACATTGCGCTGTAATGAGGTAAAAAAAAAACAACAACACCAATTTACTGCGTCATGATGCTGTAGGTGATAAATCCTGATGACATGATTGTGCTGAAATAGTGACACCATCTTAAATTGCTTAAATTTTATTATACACATGGAAATCTCACATATACATCTTTTATACATGGAATATTTTTCTATATTTTTCATTTTTAAATATGATCATTTCCTTTTTAAAATTTGTTTTTTTTTACACCGATTCCCACCATACATTTCATCAAGAAGGAGGAGGACAACATTGGAACAGCCATAAACTGAGACAAAGAGAAACTTGATTAAAAATACACCGACACAACAATTAAAAATGAAATCGTTCACAGGAATCATTCATGTCTTACAGACATTTCACTCAAAAGAAAATTGTAATATGCCTAAATCACATTTGAAAAATCATTTATTGACATACCGACACATTGTACCATTAGACCCTCATTTCAATTAATAACATTTTTTGACATTCCAGCAGTGTATTTTTCTTTCACAAAAGTGAGCTCAAATCACAAACCCTCTATAAGTTAAAGTAGATTATAGATCTGGAGAAGAGCTTTCTGCAAATGTTCTTTTAAATTTCAAAACATTACTATGTGTTGACATGACCTGTGAGTACACGCACAAAATTGCATTTGTGTGTGTGTGTGTCTGTGTGTGTGCTTGCATGCACATGTCAATTCATGTCTGAGTATGTTGGCTTTATCTATTGGATGCACAGGCGCAAAGAGCTAAACTGTGCAGCTTGTACAATATGACAGCTCCTCTCCTGTATGAGAGTGCCAGTGCTCTCTCAGGAGAAGCCCCTCTGGACCCTTCACTCCATTACCCGGCTGTCAATGCGTCAAGATGGAGTGGGTGCTTATTTTAAAGGGCATTAGAGGAGCTGATGTGATTGGCCATGATTGTTATGAAATCACCACACCCTCTATTAATGCATGATAATAGATTTTTGCAGATCCCACCTTACTTCCATGGGTGCGCATCACACAGCCGTGCACCCATTGCAGCCATGTGAATACCAAATAGTGTGCCACCACTCCCTCTGAAGACTGTGCATGGTGCACTTGACTATGCTTGCATTGAATTATCATCCTGTGTGTTTGTGTGTAAAAGGAAGAGAGGGATGGCGGGGTACTGCACTGCTGTGTTAATTAAAACATGCTCACCGCACAATGTTTTAGCACCTGCACCCAACACAGCAACACACTCACTGTCACACAAACACACACACATAGGCAATCTGAAAAGCTCTGACCCACCAATTCAAACATGACATGTAGGTACTAAAGACAGCCTGGACAGAGAGGAGAAGTCAGTGAACATCCTGTTAAATACAGGGAGGAGGACAGAGGGTGAGGCAGCCACAGAGACACAGAAAAAAGGCAGAAGCAGAGGCAGCACGTGCTGTGATGCCTGGGAATATTATAATTGTTGTTGCTCGCTGGTTAAGCAACTATTACACTCTACTTGTCATTCTGGGCCACCTCTCTAATGGGGGCGCACACACCAAATGGAAAGTCACAAATGCTGCATGATTACTCATGTGACCCATGACCCGTGGACGTGACCTAGTTAGGTCAGACCCAGGTGAGATTCAGCTAGACACCACATGCAGCTTTGTGCACAAGCTCATACACACACCTTTGCACATTCAAACAGACAAATGCACACACACATAAAGGGGAGCCTGTTGTAACACAGGCTTTAACAGCTTTACACACACACATAAACACAGACTGATACAACATGTAAGCACCTTTTTCCTCTTTGACTGAATAGTTTGAAAGTAGTTTAAAACATGACTAATAAATGAACCCATGTTATCTACCACATGCAAGCATACTAGAACTATGCATGCTTCAGAAACATAATGTTTCAGTGGCAGAGGAAAACAACTGGATGCATCACCAATGGCTGGACATGGCTGTGTTTAGTGTGTGCATTATTTTATTGCTGAACTGATATGATTTCTATTACGTCTGAGAGCCTTGCGTGTGATATACTGTAGACAAACGAGTGTGAGCAATGTACAATTGGGACATCACATGTTGTATTTCGATATTTGGACAGTGTAGTAAGCTTTAAAGGTTTATGTTTCAAAACTGAGGACCTAAAGGTGCCTTCCCAGCAAATAAGTAAATGTGTGGATTACACATAAAACTTTAAACACAACACAATGCCAGTGGCTTGAGAGAGTTGCTGTACAGGCAAAAAGTCACGCGCGCGCACACACACACACACACAGAATCTCCTCAGTGATGTTGTGGAAACAGAACTCCTGACCAATCACAATGAGCTCAGGACCAGGAAGGAAGTCTGGGAGATGAGCTCAGTTTTCGCAGATGAATACTGTATGTGTTTGTGTACATGAACCGCTGTAACGCCAGCATGCACATACCTACACACACGCACACATGTACACACACAAACACAAACTCACATACACAGGTGTGACAATGGAATGGATCAGATCCATACTTTTGACATGTGCAACTCTAAATATTGCACAAAAGCACACAGCAGGTCCAGCCAGTATAGCAGTGACTTTCTTACAATCCCTTTCCCCAAAACAATCTTCCTCCTTTCTTTATGTTGTTTTTTAAAAACTTGTATGACTTCGATCTTCTATGTCAGCTCCCTCTCCTCTTCTCCCCCATACATGTATGAGTTGTATCCAGGTGGCTGCACATACTCCTCAGACTTATCCCAGTCCGACACCCATCCAGCCCCGGCTCCTCCTCCACCGGCCCCTCCTCCGTTGGAACCAACGACCGGCTGGCTCATGGCCCCATACTGCCCTCCTCCACGGTACATCTCCTCCGTCTCATTCGCCAGTTCATCCTCATCGATGATACCGCACTTCTCCTCGCTGGTGTCCTCTATGTCCGCCCATGGCTGCTTTTCTCCTGATGCGAAGAGTCCTTGTAAGAAAAAAAAAGATTAGACTGGGGTCCTGCACATGCTGACCCTAACCCAAAACACTATATATAAAAGTGATGTCATACCATAAAAAATCACTCCTCCATAATGAACAAGGGAAGCTATTAAGAAGACTCCCTGCCACTCCTCGCGTGTCTGAAATGATGTAAAAAGGTATAAGACATCAAGAGTATGTTCTCCTTTCCCATTAAATATTTACACTTTGAAACTTCACGCACAGAATTCTAAAGTCAAAACAAGTAAATGTTTTTTACCTTGTGTTTGGTCATGGCTCCCACTATGAGAGGACACACCATTCCAGATAATGTTCCTACCCCGTTTGAGATTCCCATGAGTATGCTGGCATATCGAGGAGCGATATCCAAGTGATTGACATTGAACCCTGAGATTTCACAAGACAAGAAAGTTAAGGGAAATCAATTGGGGAATTGATTTAATGTTGCAATTTTGATCATCATGAGGCCAAGTCATGCCTCACCAGTGTTAAAAGTCCTGTATTAAGCTTTTTGTAATTTCAAATAATTAAAAATATATCATGTAAAATAAGTGATTAAATAAGTATCCACCCCCTTCAAGTCAGTATTTAGTAGATACAACTTTGGCCTCAATCACAGCACTGAGTCTGTGTGTTTAGGTCTCAATCAGGCTTCTACATCTGGAAACTGTAATTTTACTCCATTCTTCTTTGCAAAACTGCTCAAGCTCTGTCAGGCTGCATAGTGACCATGGGCAGCCCTTTTCAAGTCCAGCCACAAATGAGGTCTGGGCTTCGACTCGGACACTCTCTGTTTCGGGTCATTGTCTTGCTGGAAAATAAATCTTCTCCCAAGTCGCAGTTCTCTTGCAGACTGAATCAGGTTGTCCTCCAGAATTTCTCTATATTTTGCTGCATTAATTTTACCATCTACCTTTACAACCCTTCCAGGGCCTGCTTCCAAGAAGCATCCCCACATCATGATGCTGCCACCACTATGCCTCATGGTGCTGAAGCTTTTAACTTCTTTGTAGTAGTCAAAATTGTCTTGGTGGCCTCCCTCACTAGTGTCCTTCTTGCACTGTCACTCAGTTTGTGAGGATGGCCTGCTCTAGGCATATTTACACATGTGCCATATGCCTTCCATTTCTTAATGATGGATTTAACTGAACTCTGGAGGATGTTCAGTGACTTGGCATTGTTTTGGTATCCATCCCCTGACTTATACTTTTCAATAACCTTTTCTGTAAGTTGCCTGGTTCGTGTTTGTTTGTCTTTATGGTGTAGCCAGGGGTACTGATTAACCAGTGAGTGGACCTTCCAGGCACAAGTGTCTTTATACTACAATCACTTGAGAGTCACTGCGCTCAGATGAGCTCCATTTCACTAACTGTGAGACTACACACACCAATTGGCTGGACCTCTGTTGTCACTTTAAAGGAGGTGAATACTTGCAATCACTTATTTTACATTATATATTTTTAATCAATTGACACTACCTTGTAGAAATCTGTTTTCACTTTGACATTAAATAGGATTTTGTTTTGTATAACTTTTGAATCTATGATTCCATTAATAAAAGCAATACAAGGGGAAAACATCCAAAGGGGTGAATACGTTTTATAGCAGTGTATGTTGCTAAAGCCAACAGCTGGTTAGCTTAGCTTAGCATAAAGACTGGAAACAGAGAGCTACCCTGGCAAAGTGTAAAACTAACCATTTGGTCTATTATGGTGGTTATTTACTGGACTATTTCATGGCTGGGTGCACTGACTGACGGGGGGCTTTCCCATGTTGTCAGTCTTAACTAAACTAACTACCTTCTGGCTGAACAGACAGATATGGGAGTGGAATCAATCTTCCCATAATGCTCTGCAAGACAGTGTGCAGACAGATTTCCTAAAGTGTCTCTTAACACAGTTGAACAGGAGATCTGATCAAAGCAAACATGTTTAAAACATCTCTTACCTGAGATAGCAAATCCACTGAAACCCACAGCAAGGACCAAAAAGGAAATAGCAACACCTTTTGAGTGAGAATATCCCACCACCAGCAGGAGAGTGGCCTCCATCCCAAAACCTGAAACAATCAAACACGCTGTCTCAACAAGCAATGGTCATCTTTTAATAGTTCTGTTACAGTGCATAAATACGTAAATATGTTGAACATGGTTCATGTGTTTATGCACAGGCAGAAGAAACAGTGAAGAACATGTAAGCTGTGCTAAAATATTAATAGGATTCGAAAACTAGCAGCTGCTGCATTTCAAACACTCTGAATGAGAGTTGCTGGGCAAAAAGTGTCAGACAATTTGTTATTATAGGTCCTTAAATTTCAGGAGAATTATGGCACTCATGGACAAAAATATCTGTAAAATTCACACTGTAGTGAAATGCTATCCTAATTTCTATCTGATGACAAGATGAAGACAGTTTGGCTTAATTTGTTTGATTTGTGCATTTCAGCCTCACTTTGTCCAGACAGATGTTGAGTTTACTTTAAGAGCTGAAGATGTTTCTTTCATCTGTTGTGGCGGACTCTCAGTTACTGAAACAGCAACTTGGAGATTTTCTCTTAAACCCAAAATGAATTTATATTTTATTGAGTTTGGTCAGTAGTTTGTCTTTTACAGTGAGTGCACTATTTATTTCTGTAACATCTTAAAACTTTCAAGGTCTATCTCACTACTCAAGCAGTAGGTAGAAAACGTATGAAAAAAATAACTTTCATACGTTTTCTGTCATAAATGTGAGACACTCACTCAGGTAGTTTTAGTGCGTTATTCAGTATGAACCGTCTTGAGCTTTCTTTTCACCTCTTTTCTTTATCCCTCCTCACCTTCCTCCAACTGTCACCCTTTACTGTTTGACACGCTCACCTCCACAGTTCATGAGCTTCCTGACGTTGGTGGTGGACATCAGGTTGTGTGTTCTCAGGTAGTCTGCCAACTGCCCTCCAATGGGCACGATGATTGTCATAACCAGATGGGGCAAAGCTGACACCATGCCCACCTGAAAGAGGAAAGAGGAGATGGAATGTATATGTGAGTGAGAGAAAGTGACACGAGAACAGTGTTTTAGTATTAGTATTATAGACAATGGGAGATGGAAAAAGATTGGAAATCACCTATTGCAGCACAAATTTGCCCTGACATCCAAGTTACATTTATTTATTTTTTGGCCTTCATCTGGCTTTATTTGTAGAACAGCTCAAGAAATGACAGGAAACAGGGTGAGAGAGAGGGGGAGTGACATGCAGCAAAGGGCCCTAGGCCGGGACTCGAACCCTGGTCCGCTGCAGCGAGGACCAAGCCTCTGTATATGGGACACCCGCTTTTTTGATACTAGCAAATCGATCTGGATATTAATAAATGTTCACGTTGATTAGTGCTCCTTTAAACTGAACTGAGATAATGTGATCTGAATGAGGACATAATATCAATAATATCAAAGAAAAGAAGCGGAGAAACAGTTTGTAGAGCTGTGGGGTTTCGTCATGTAACCCCTAAGACTCTAATTATAAGCCTGGTTTTTAGTCAAACGTGTTAAAGTAGATAATTCCATGTTCACAAAAGATAAATTACTATATGATAATAGAGTATATGGTAAGGTTACACAGGTTACACTTTCCCAAACCTAAATGTCACTTTCAGGGGCTTTGTAGAGATTAGTCTGGAACTCTGTTGATAATTTAATGACTGTTTTCATGTAGTAAAAATAACATTGCATTTTTCAACTCTGTTGTAGCGATTTGCAAGGCTGTTAAAGATCTCAAAATAGAAAGTTACATTTTGCATAAAACAGTTCAAAATTAAGTGATTAGTGCATAGTTATTTTGACCCATAGTCAGCACCAGGTAGAAAAATAGCAGTATTTCCCCTTAACTCCAGATGAAGCCTTAACCCTCAAGTAAAGTTGCAGTTGGATACAGCAGATGAATGTAGCTGTGGGCATATGCCAATTGTTAGACTACATGGCAATTTCTAAATAACTCAAATTTATGTCTGTGTAGATAAATAGATAATCTAATCTCACCTTGCTGATCTCAAAGCCAAAGACTTCTTCAAAGTAGGCTGGCTGGCTGATGAGTAGCAGGTAGAAGGTCCAGCTCCTGCAGAAGTTGGCCACAATGATGGCATAGACTGGCATGGAGGTGAAAAAGTGTCTCCATGGGGTTTTAAATTTCTGCACACCAAAAGGAATGAAATGTTACCAGAATCCAGTAGTACATCCACAGTAGCTGTGTTTCTGTCTGGGCTAAATATTGATACGCCACACATAAATGTCATACAGAACCATACATGGAGAGGATTCAGAAATGAAGCAGATTCTCCAATTGCATCTTCAATGTACTTCCTCTCCTCTGGTGTGATGGTGGGATGGGCTGCGGGACTCTCATACGACACCAGAACCCAGAACAAATACCAGAATATCCCAAAGCTGCCTGGGAGAGGAAGAGGGAGAAAACAAAACACACAGACCTGAGTACAGTATAGAAAGAGTACTAGAAAGAGACCAAATGTACAGTAGCTAAAGAGGAAGAGATAAAATGAGAAGTAGCTACTCAGACTCCCCCCCAGCTTATTGTCAATGTTGTGAAACTCAACTTTAGTTTAACAACATGATTATCAAGCTGGAGAGAAATTTGGGTTGCAGGGCATGCAGGTGACACAAGAAAAGGTTAGCAATAAAGAATCTACACCTGAGCACCTAAGGTGCTTAGGTGAAAACCTAAGTTTTTGAGATTCACACCAAATCTCTGCCATTCATTCTTGATTGTGAGTAACAGAAACACACCAGTTAATGGGTTAGTTAATAGTTTTTTAGCTAGCGTATGAATTAAAGGTCCAGTGTGTAGGATTTAGTGGCATCTAGCAGCGAGGTTGCAGATTTCAACCAACTGAACAACCCCTGTCTTACCGTCCCCTACAAAAAAATCCCCAAAAACACAAAAGGCCCTCTCCAGACCCAAGCTTAGGTGTGTCTGTTCTGGGCTTCTGTAAAAACATGGTGGTGCAACATGGTGGACCCGCTGACTCTGCAGATATTAAAGATTCTAAGGTTACGAACAGTCTAAGAAGATTATACACTAATAAAAACATAATTATGGATAGTATATTCAATTTCTGTCCCTAAATCCTAGACACTGGACCTTTAGTATATATGACTTGACTGAGAAAACTAAGCAAACACATATTTAAATATAAAGATACTAACCATAGACGTAGAATATTGAAGGCCACCCAGAGTATTGCACCAGTATCCCAGCTAAAGGCATGGCCACCACTGCTCCTGCATAGGATCCTTAGGAGGCAACAGACATATTTTTCCTTATAATCAAATAATAATTTCTCAAAAAGACTGATATATATTCGGTGGTAATGGAAATCCACATGTGCAGTATGTCCAGAACCCTCTAGCGGCTCCATCGACACGATCTACAGAACTTGTTTCACAAGGTTTCTGCTGATAAAAAATTTCAGTGAGGTGTTAAACCTTACCACAAAAGGCTGTTGTGGCTAATCGACTTCTCTCAAGAGGTGGCGCCCACTTTGCCCAGATCCCGTGGCAGGCTGGGTATGATACACCCTGAAGGACACAAGGGGAACATTCAGGGAAACATTCTCAAGCAAATAGGAAAAGTCTTACAAAGTCTGTGTACACGGACGCATGCTTTACCTCAACAAGGCCTTGGCATATTCTGACCAGTATGACACAGCTGTAATGGCAGCGAGCAGCAGACGGAATCAGCATGTTGAGGGTGGATGTGGCCACTATGGCAAAGCCAAACACTCTTAAACACAAAAAAGACAAACAAGCACCCTCCGATTGAATATTTAATTGCAAAGATAGCAGCAAAGAAGAAGAAACAAATGCCTAGTCTACTTTTTTCAAACCCAGCACAATTACCCAATTGTTCAATCAATCAACCAATCAAAAATAGACCAGATTACAGCTATGTACGTACTGGAGAAGTTGTGGTAAATGTGAAGATATTCACCTGTTGGCTGCAAATTTTTGACAAATAAAGCCTCCTGGGATCTGTGTGACGATGTAGCCCCAGAAGAAGGAGCCATGGATCATCCCCACTGTCTCAGGGTCCCAGGTGAACTGTGCAGCCTTGAGAAAAGAAGATATATCAGTTAAACTTAAATGAAAAAAATCCCTCCCTTCAAAACACAGACGGTATCTTTGATCAGAACTTCTGTTCAGAGGTGCAGTTGTTAAAGGTAGTCGAACTCATTTTGTGATCGATTAAGAACACATTTTTTCAATTCCCAAATGTACTGCATATGCTTATATTTTATCACTCATGTTAACGTGAGTACACGTGGCCTGAAATCAGTGTTTAACTGTCACTTGTTTCTTTCTTTTAGAAAAATCTTGGCATCATTCAACTCCTGAGCAGAGAGAAAGCAGATCATAGAGAAACACAAACAAATGTGTGAGGTTTGCCTACCAATGCAAACATCTGTATCAAAGACAGACAGGTGTTGATTTTGGTTTTGCCACTTACCACAAGTACTTCCTTGTTGCCTTTGTAGACAGTGTGGTCATTGACCATGCTTACTATGGCCACACCCAGGTTGCACCGGATGCCAAAAGAAATACAGAATCCCAGGCCAGACAGGATAGCAATGATGTACCGCCTTGGCAAGCCGAAGCAGGTACAGTCAACCACCGGCATCTCCTTCTCCTCCACCAGCTCAGGACGACCCTCCGCCGATAACTCAATGGTTTCTCCATTGGGCTGCCGCTTCTCGATCAGCCTGAGAGCAGATGGAAAGACTGAGAAACCGTGTAGGAAGGGAGAACTACGAGCCAGCCTCTGTAAACACGATGTAACAGTGAAGATAACATGCATCTTTAAAATATTGATTATTTACACTGCCTGATTTGGATTATGCGCAAGAGGGACATAATTCTAGTTGTTGTCATTTATGTTGATACATGCAAAGGGTTTGGTTGCAACACCTGCTCATTTAAAGGTATAATTTGTTGGATATGACCAGAATTCGATGGCACCTCCAATATTATAGGTGTTAATGCTAACTGTTGCTCAATATGCTCCTTGCTGTAGTTAGTTTTGGCTGTAGCTACTAGCTACTATTTGGAAGTAAGCTCTGTTAGCTGTAGAGCTAGTGGCCGTATTAGTTAACTGGGGTTTACTTGGACTGCAGCCTCAGGTCATGGGGGCAATTAGTGCAAACAAAGGGGCTTAGCTCATCTGGGCTCCCAGTGCACACAGCTGGACACCAGACTGAGACTGAACACAGCCTCTGAGACCGATGGAGGTCAGTTTGATGACAGGGGATACAGTACAGAGGTGATTTATAGCGACTCCGATCAGGACTATGACTCCAGGGATGAGAAGACAAGGCAGATGGAAAGCGAGAGAAAGTTGGGCATCAGAAGCAGGTGCATGGAAACTGTGTGTAATGCCGGAATGATTTCATATTGTACTCGGTGAATTTAGGATTTATTTAGAACAAAACAGAGGTGATTGTGGAAAGATAAACCAAGACTGTTTTGGTGTGTTATTTCTGTTGAGTTTTGAAACTGCGGGGGCTGTACTATTGGACTATTGCCTCTTGCTAGTACAAAGTGGTATTACAAGACAGGATGTGGTCAGAGCTAGCTGATTAGCATGCTAACTTCAGTAGTCATCTCTACAACTCAATTCATTGATTTCTTTGACATAACGTCAACACTTTCTTCACATTTGAATGTTTCAAAGAAAAATTTGGACCATATATTACATATCGCACCAAGTACTAAAACTTAGATTGACATCTAAAAAAACACAGAGAAGTATTTGCCATGAAAAAGATGGAAAAGGGGAGAGGTGCCAGTCAGGTGACACCTCCTTGAGGGACAAAAAACAAATATAACATGGAGACGGTGGCTCGAATTTCCTGGGTGTACGGGAACATTTTCTGTTCAGGTGAGCTACGCTTTAAAAATGTTTGTTGTTAAATTTGTTTGTACATAAAAGCTTGAAATGCGGGAAAGACGGTGGTCTTCAAACATTAGCAAGCTGTAGCAAGGAGTGTTTATCAGCTCTTCGTGCATGGTGTATGGTGCATGTCTTTTTACTGCAGCATTTGACACACACATGCACGTACACACATGCGCATGCACACGCATGCACGCACGCACACGCATGCACGCACGCACACGCACACGCACACACACACACACACACACACACAGGCACACCTCCATGCAGACAATGTGCGCCATGTTGGGGTTGTGTCTGACTCAGCGTGTCCCAGTGTGTGGAAGCAGCTGTCACTAGCCAAGGAGCAGAGTTAGCTACGACAGCACATTCCCCCAGTGACCGCTTCTTTAGGACGCCTGGGACCTGCTGCCATACTGGTGCTGTTTAAGATGTCCACTCTCTCAGGAGACAGACATCTAATCATATCATAGGACTGAATGGACAGGCTTGTGTGATTACTTTGTATGAAACTTTAAGGTACTTCAAATGGGGTGTGTGGGTGCACAAATAGACAAAAACAGAAATAATTTAAGCAAAGAAAGGCATTCATTTTATGATATTTTTTGTATGCATATATGTCCATATGTCCATTAACTGAAACGTTTTGTAGAAAGCAGAAACATTTACAACCAAATGTCAACCAAGCAACTATTATCATCAGTTTGTCTTAAAAGAGACCACAAATTGTTGTTATTTTAGGCTGTTTGTGCGAGACCATTTTGTCGAATGGCGAGTGCCACTTTTTTCCATAGGAGTCAAACAGAGAAGTCAGGAGAGCGGCCATCTGTGTATTATAACCTCCATACTCTCAACAACACCCCCCACTATTAAACACTCACACATGCATACGGCATTTTTCTCCTGTTAAATTGCCCATACTGCCACACTATCTAGTGTATATATGTTTTATCCTGTGTGTATGTGTTTTGGGGTAGGTTTGAGTTCGTAGTGAAGCACAGTCGTGTCAGCCGTCCGCTTTCCATTGGGCTGATCCAGTTAGTCAGTGAGCTGGAGAATTATGCTCAGAAACAGGCACAATCATCACAAGGATTTGTTCCATGTGATGAAAGGATTGTTGCATTTTAACAATAGTTGATTCAAATTTGAGCTTTAATATGTTGGAAAAGAAAGTAGCGTTTACTGCATTTAACATGGCTATGTTTTTCAAGCAACCATTCAAGACATTTCATCTCTCTTTTGCAGCACACTGAACCTCCGAGATCACTTATTCACGCACGCCAAAAGACAAGTCAGACTCTGACACTGGTTAATTATTGATGTGTTTTTGGGTGAATAAATAATTCAGTCCAGCTTTTACACCATAATCTGTCACTATCTATCTATCTATCTGTTCGCCTTTCTCTCTGCATCTCTGCATAGAGCTACAGTCTCATCCATCCAGTTGTTTCATTTCTTAGCTGTGCATGTGGATTTCACTCCCTCCCCCATTTCCATAATCTCTTTATACATCCATGCAATCTGTCAATAAACAAACAAAGATAAAATATATGCCAGTTTAATGATGCATCAATTAAACTTGCATGCATCATGATATATATTATTTTCGTCAAGTAAAACACAATGGACAAGAGGAGAGTAATACTTTGCTAAGCAACATTGTAAGAGATTAGAGAGGCTGTCTCCCCTCCGTCTCTCTCTCTTTCTCTCTCCCTCTCTCTTAATCTGTCACAACATTCAGATTAGGATTACAAAAATGATTTACTTCCGGAAATGAATATGGAAGGACAGACTAACGCCGGGCGTGGTTTAGCACGTGGCTCCCTATATCACGACACACACTGTTGAGTTCATGCTGCCCTATGATTCAGTGTGTTTTAGTCCTTTTGTAAATAAGGCTGCTTTTACTTAACATGCAGTTATTTTATGTTTTAAATCAAACATTTGATGATTTATAAAAAGTTCAGATGAGCTTTTTGTCCCAACTAATACAAACACATCTTAGCTTTCTAAGTAGGGTTTATTCATTATATATAGATATATACACACACCATATTTTACATATTAAATTACATTTCGGGATTCGTAAATTGTGCATTTCAAATCGGTAATAGACCTTTTTTACTGCAGACATTTTGACTTTTCAAAGCAGGAATAGCCCAGGTATGACCAATAACGTTAAGGATGGCTCCATTCTATTAAGAGTCCCATGCACAGTACAAGAGCCCTGGAAGCAGTTCACCTAAATGGAATGTAGCCATAATTAATTCTAGAAACTCCACTGGGGCTTTTCCTGCTTTGACAAGTCAAAATGTCACTCTGAAAAGAGGCTATTCTGTCTCCTGTAATAAATCTAGATATTTAATTTATATACATTGACTTAACATCATAGAAAAACTATGCATGAAATGTGACCTTTTACACTGAAACTATGTTATAGAATTAGATGGAAAATTCACATGCAAGAAGTTTAAAGAGGTGCACGCATCCAAGAAAGTTAACACTAGGTGCTGGACTAAAGACCGTCAAAAATACAAAAACAGAGTCCAATTGAGGAGACAACATATACGTAACTGCCTTGGTACTTTTGTATAAATGGGAGATTTACAGGTACTAAAGATAAAGTCAGTGTTGTTTCAGATACAGCATATGCAAGCATGTGACATTTATTTGATAGTAGGTGCACTGACTCATGGACACGTGCAAAACTGTGCATAACACAGGAAAGAGAGAGATGAAACCGTTACCAGTTCTGTAAATCAAAGCAATAAGTTGATCAAAAAGCAGACGTGACAAAAAGGAGGGAAGGTGTGTACAATTTTTCTGTCAAGTCAGTTGGCCGTGCTCACAGTGCTGTCCTCTCTGTACTGAACAAATGTGCTGACGTGGAGCGCAGTATCCTACTTCAGAGTTAGTGAAGGGTGCAGGAGGATCCTCATTAAAGCTCACGACAGATTGCAGCCTGACACCTACACATACGCTACCAGCTAACGAGGCTAGCCCACAGCAAAAATTACCGTTAATTACCGATGCCTTCCACTAAAGGGCAATCTCACACTAATGCGTGCCGTGTGTTAGTCTCTGAAAATGGCTGACTAACCAAGTGTCTCCCTCTTCTAATGTTTTCATCATGTAAAAACAACAGGACTCACTGGTACTTTGGTTTGTCAAAACTCCTAGTTCTTTGAGAGAAATGAGGCAAAAAAAAAGAAAGAACTTGCTTTTGTGTGAAGCTCACAGCCACTCAGCTGATATAGCTTCTCTTGTTAGCATAGTGAGGACCTGATTGGTCTCAGCTGGCACAATTAATGAGCGAGAGAGCAATGAGCAGGCAGGAGTCCTGTGACCTCAGGCTCTCTGAAATATAATTACAATAGTAACAGGCTCAGCGGACACTCACGAACCATTTACACCTCAAACTGAGCTCATATAGGCTTTTCAGCTGTGCACAGGAAGCAAAGTTCAACCCAAAACGTAAAAGCTGACACGGAATGTACAAAGCCAATCTGACAGAGCCAATCAACAAGTTTACTCTTTTCTTTATGATTAAACAATTAATCAGTGACAGGTATACTCAAGATAATGTATTTATATAGCTCATATTTGATAATCTGTAACAAACATTTTTTGGCATTTTTGCTTTAAACATAATTAAAACTGTTTGATTTTTAACATAGTTGCTGATGAATTGTCTTGATCGACTACTTGAACATTCGAATTATCAGCTAATCACTGCAGCTCTTACTGAAGCCTTTGACCCCTGTGCTAAATGTAGTGGTATGAGATTTTCAAGGTACGATAAACGATAAAAGATAAATATCTCCATTTCACGGTATACAATATTATGACATATATTACGAGACACAACACTGTGACTCTCACGTGCTGCCTGGTGACCTGGGACCTTTCTTACCATGTATATTAAATTCACCAATTCACAGAACGTCCTGCGTAATCCTCTCATAAGAGGATGATAGAGAGGAAGAGAGACAGCGAGGGCGGTTGACAGTGAAAATATTATATAACGCAAGTCGCCCTGGTCATCATTTGTCCACATCCATGTACTGAATTGATCCTGCGTTGTGCCGTGTGTGAAACATGTTCCTCATGTCAGAGCTCTTACTCTAGTCCTCTTGTCTAAAGATGATTTAACCGCATTCTTATTCACGCTCTATGTGTTGGTCAGGCATTTGGAAATATGGGCAATAGCTTGAGGATTTTTTTAATTTTCAAACTGAAATTTCTGCAGTTCTTTTGTAATTTCGATAGTGGTGTCTCCCCCTTCCTCCACAATCTCTCACTCTCCCTGAAGTGAACAGATTGGGTCTCGGTGGGACTGTGTCACCCAGGGAGACACCCTCCTCCCCATCCTGTCACACCGATTTTTTTCTCTCTCTCTCCTGTGGACACACACACGCACGCACGCACACACACACACACACACACACACACACACACACACACACTATGTTCAAATGCCCACACGTGTGACCTTCATAGACATATTATCTAAATACTCACATAGTATGGCTCAATCACTGAGTAAGTGCGATTGCATCTGTACATACACACACACACACTCTCTCTCTCTCTCTCTCACAGACAGACAGACAGACAGACACACACACACACACACACACACACACACACACACACACACACACAGTTTCTTACTGCATTTACCAGACAGGTAATGATGGACTGAGCCGGGTCAGGGGATATATTTTGAAAAAACGGAAGCAATCCTGACATCATGGATACACATACATTGCTGCCAACAACTCAGCATACTGAGCGGTTGCAACTGCTTTTCCAAACTGCTGGGTTCTGACAAATCTAGGGCCTTTCGATATGATGATATATATTGTGTGACAATGAAAAAATATCTATCATTTCATGTTCTATTGTGTTATAAGGTCACACTCTTTACAGCAATTTCTTTCATTATTGGAGAAGGGGTTTCATTCTTGATGCAGGTAAGGACATTTGCATGGAGGCAACACAAACAAATATGGATGAGAGGGAATGTGACACAAAATGGGATAATTCCAAACAGGAGAAGGACAAAACGAGCTCTACCATCACATGGATGTGGTTTGGGTTTGAAAAGACCTGACCTGACCAGGACGTGAGAACTAAAATAATACAAAACCTATTTTACCACCTATGCAAGAATCATGTCTAATAGTATAGAGAGAGTCACATGTATATCTTGATATGTATTGTTATCAGGATATGAAATTACCTATATCGGGATGAGTTACTGATTATGCCGCACAACCCTTGACAGATACATCATCTGTGCAGACCCTGCAATAAACCTGCATACAGTACAACAATTCAGGTAGCGAGAGTGACATACTGGCATAGACAGACGGACAGACAAAAGATCAAGAGAGGGAACACAAACAGATGTGTCTCAAATGTGGCTCCCAGGAGTCACTGTGTGATGTTTTCAGGCTCAATGACAATGGTTGCCAGCACAGTAGTCTTCTTTACGCTTCACAACCAGTCAAATCGCTTTTTACATTATTACACCCTTTGCCACAATCAGGGCTGCAACCAGTGATTTTTGTCATCGTTGATTAACCTATCAATTATTTTCTAGATTAATTGATTATTTGTTAGGTCAATAATATGGTGAAAAATGTGTTTCCAAAAAGCCAAAGATTATATCCTCAAATGTCTTGTTTTGTCCACAACCCAAATATGTTAATTTTACTGTCATAGAGGAGTAAAGAAACCAGAAAATATTCACATTGAATAGTTGGCGATTAATTCAACAGCTAATTCAACTAATTGAGTGATCGATTAAATGTTGCAGCTCTAATCACAATGTTGTATTGTATACTGTATTCATCATGATCCCAACACTAATTTCTGCCACTCGTATGTTAAAACAGATATTAAGACTTTATATCACACTTGCTTTTCATGATATTTTGTTATATTTACCTGTGGTTATTTGACCACCGACAGTACATTGCGCAAAAGTGACTAAGGTAAGTTTGCTGCAGTATTACATTTCACAGGTTTCCAAAAACGTGATACAAACCCCCTTATTCATCAGGAAACCCCTCTGACAAAGCCAAGTGGCAAAGCTGCTCTGTCTCTGGGCGTTCTTAAGTATTAATGTCAAGAATGTGGTGCAATATACTCTTAAATTGAAAGGAATACGATGATATAAATGATGCCAAAGGGTTTTCAGTTCTTGCACTTTGCCAGACTCTGAATGGTAAAAAAATTAAACACAGGTTCATCTCATTACTATTTCACTATTTTATTCAAATCACTTTTATAGACCACCGTGTGAGCTAACTGAAAATGCAGCCCTCCACTGCAAGTAAAATGGATTAAAAATTAATTACTTATTATATTCTGTATTGCCCTGTGCGTAGTGAAACACAAGCTCACACTTTTTGGCAGTGCAATCCTGCTGACACAAACTGCCAATTCATTGAATATACTTGGCATTTTTATGAGATGCAGAAAGGAATACTATTAGAAACTTTTACACACATTCAAAATGTTGGGTGAGAGGAAAGATGTAGCATGATTGTGTTTAATGCAGTGCTGTGAAGTAGCTCCTTGGCATGAGGAGATTAAAAGACAACATTCAGATATTCATTTGAGGATCTTAAAAAACAGAAATAGTGAAAGTAGAGATGTAGAGTGCACTTGACCTTACAGTACTGGAGTTTATGCTTACCTAGTGGAGTTTAATATAGAAACAGGAGATGCATTCTGATGGAGAAAATGTTTAAATAATAGATGAACTCCTGGCTGCTTTCATCAGGAGGGATTTTGTCTGAGAGGTGGTGAGATTGCACACAAACACATCTACACACACTGTGCAGGGATGTCCTGTGTGCAAGATGCATCATATTGACACACGTGCACTTTCATAAACACACAGATGCATGCCTCAGAACACACACTTTACACATAGATTTGAACAAAATATTCACTTTTCCTATTGAAGCCATTGCTTAGTGCCTAACACTGCAACCACATAAAACCAGAGTTCACTGGTTAAGCCGAGGAAACGGCCACTAAAACCAATCTGGATCCAATCTGATACATCACATCTCTCATGGCATCAGCTGTGGCCGTGCACATGCGTGGCACATGAACAGGAGCTGAGAAAAAGCCTGAGATTTACATGTCCATTAATCTGGGACATCCCGATAGGGTGATACTTGTCTGTGCTGGTGTCTCAATGGATGGATGGATGGAGGGATGGAGGAGGAGGAGGTAGAGGGAGCGGCTGGAGGAAGTGACATGGGCTGGGATGGAGTGAGTGGGAGGGGAGAGTTTAGGGATTTGCGTGGCTCGACAGCTGGACTGAAAAACAGGCTATTTCAGGACGGGATTTATACGTTTGGTTGCTACCTCAAATCCTGAGAGAGCGAAAGCTTAAAGCGATGGTTATTGCATGAGGTTCTATCGGTGTCTTTAATCTCTTTTTTATACTGAAATATTGTTAGGACACCTTTTCTGTGTTAAAACTTTTGTACTGATATGCAATTTTACATGAATCTAGCATTGAAACACATTTGTGATAAAGTACTACAGTTATATATGTCAATCTTTTCATTAAAAATGACACCGTGCACGTACGTGAACTAGTCAAGGTCGGCTTAATCATGAACCATCCCAGCGAGCCATTGTGTGTATCATATAATGGCTGTAGAGGTGATACAGATATACACATTTACTTATATTACTACAAGGATGCAATTATTTCAGAAATTGAAAAAAGAATCATACAATTCATTGTGAGATCTTCAA
Organism: Spondyliosoma cantharus; assembly: GCA_900302685.1. Taxonomy (NCBI): domain Eukaryota; kingdom Metazoa; phylum Chordata; class Actinopteri; order Spariformes; family Sparidae; genus Spondyliosoma; species Spondyliosoma cantharus. The sequence goes on from OMLP01013989.1 coordinate 102,008, forward strand.
ATTCAAAAGAAACGGTCTGAACTGAGAAGCTAGAAGCAAGGAACACACAATATTTGTCTTTTTGTTAGAAAAGAAACTCTAAAGATTGATCGTTTATGAAAATAGCTGCCTATTAAATGTCGGCTGAGGACCAGTCGACTAAAGCTTCAACTTTGTATTACAATAATGATAATTACTATTCTTATGGTTGCTTTGCCGGATTAAGTGGAAGATAATGGATGGATGGATGGATGGTTGCTTTGTCTCTTTTCAGCCAACTGGTTACAGCACTGATTTTGTTGTAAAAAAGACAAAAAACATTTTATTTTAGTACATTTAAAAAAGATCTCATAGTTCATTGCTCAAACACATATAAGTAACTCGATAGATAGATAGATAGATAGATAGATAGATAGATAGATAGATAATAAGCGGTTCAATCTGATTCCGTGCCAGGAAGGCACGAAATCATTACGTAACCACAGCTTCTTCTCTCCTGGGACTCCAATATACTCAATCCACTTAAAGCTGGGCCGAATCTGACAAGAGCAACAGCGTCATTCATGATTTTTTATAAGAAAGATACTCTATAAAGCATCAAATCCCAACGAGAAACGCTCTATTTAGTCTCACATGCACTCTGTAGCGAGTTCATTGTCCACTTCTTCCATTACCATCCCCATAATTGACTTCTCCAGTACTTTCAGTCTTAACTTGCTTGTTTTCTTTTGCAAAAAATGAACTACGCGTGAAATGATAGCCAAACGTCTTCTCCGTCACTTTCAGCATTTTTCCACTCACTTCTGCCACTTCTGCCGCGCGAAGCTGGTCGTTTCCCCAACATAATGTTGTATGCTTTAAAACCGATCAGTTGCCTCTTTTCCCAGATAAAATCAATAACGAACAAACTTCCCCCCCCCCCACCACCACCACCAGAGTTACTGGTTGGAGGACGGAGGATGGGAACCCGCGGCACGATGAACTGCTGCGTCCCGCACAACAAAACTATCCCCAGCAAACAGCGTAAAAATGGGGAAAGTCAGGGGTGGAGCAGGGATATTTAAAATAGGTGTGTACCTGTTAATTTTCCCCAGAGTTTTGGCCGCCTGCGCCTTAAACCTGTCTGGTCGGATCTCCATCCTTGCAGCTTCTTGACCCGGCCGGTGTGCTGATGTCCCGCGCGCCCTCCTGTCCTGCCTGAGCGCGCGCAGTCCTCTTTCTCTCTCTCTCCATCATCTCTCCCTCTCTCATCCCTCCCTACACACACACACACACACACACACACACACACCAGCCTCCACCTCACAGATGGGCCGCAGAAAGGTGTAGGCCTTTCTGGTTCACTGTAGCCTAAGACATTACATGAAGCTTGTGGTCTTTACTGGACATATGGACTCAGGGAATATTAATTAATTCATGGAGTCTAATCTGGAGTCTACAAATATAATATATAATTCATAATTATCATCATTTTGTGAAAATGCTTATTCTGCCCACGTTTAAAAAGAAGTTGGCAATATAGGACAAACTCACTGACCGGGCAGTAAACAAAAGCCAAGTGGGCTGTGACACGCACATATGGAAGATGATGAGGGACACCTGTGAAAAATGAGTTCTGACTTTAAACTAAGGATCAAATAAAATCTACATTCAGTTTGTCTGTTTGCAAATGACCTCCCTCACTCGATCACTTGTCAGCAAAGAGAGTTGAATCTGTTCATTAGTTGATATAATTGTTTTGCAAATTAGCAACCTCCTGTCAAATTCCTACAAGATGAAAAACATCTTTTCAGGGACCTCAGTGTTTGCACTCTCACTATTCTCTTGCCTTGCAATGCCACATGATAAACAGACCTTTCATTGTATTAACCGTTCACTAACATTTATGATTGACCAGCAAGCACTGAAGTTCACTATATCCTATTCACCTGTTAGCAGAGGGACGGACCGTGCTCACAATGAGTTTCAGAAACAGAGAAACAGTAAGAGTATAAACTTATATTAAAGTGGTTTAATTAATGCATTTCATTGTGAGCATGCGTTAGTCAAGGACCCATACATTTTAACTGGAAGACCTGTAATAAAAGGACTTTATAGCACCTTATAGGCAAACAGACAACACCTCAACTGATATAGCCTCAAACTAATATCGCAATATGTTTAGGCTATATCATGATAGATGATTCTTTTGACAAGGTTTTAAATATCGATATATATTGATATTTAAAACCTTGTCAAAAGCACTCCAGGACTGAACAAAGAAAATCAAATATCACATGAATAAATACCTAAATAACAGCTTCAGGTTTGACAGATGATGTGCAAACCATTAAAAAGGCACATCCAGTCAGGTTGCTGCCATCTAGAGGTTTATTTAAGTCCTTATCTAGTACAGTACAACATCACTACACTGAACACATGTAAAAACATTGCGGTGGT
>OMLP01013989.1:104465-144892 GCA_900302685.1 Spondyliosoma cantharus
ATTTCAACACAACAAAAGCACACAAATGCTAAAGTGCGCACACACACACACACACACACACACACACACACACACACACACACACACACACACACACAGTTCCTCAAGGTACAATGTTTTCATACATCTTGACATCCATACTTGACATTTAGCTAAAAATACTCATTATAAAGCCCACTTTTGTCCATTTCTGCCTTTCTTAATTCACCAGCCACCAGCCAACATACTTATGACTCACACATAAAATAAGGTTGTCAGAAACAATATACAAAACAAGTTTGACATGCTGGTGGCTGGTCAATTTTGTACTTTGAAACCTTCAATGAATTCTTTGTTTCAACAAATATAGCAGCTTATTCTTTTTTTGCGTATTTGCGATGTTTTTATCTTCTGAACAGCTCAAGTGGTTCAGAAAACAATTAGGAGGGCGGTACAAGGAGGAGATGTAGTTTCATCATTACAGAATTTAAAAAGCTTTTGCTTTGACCGGTAATGCACCTTCAATGATATAAATAGCTAAAAAACCTTCTCAACAATGTAGAACTTGCTGAATATGATGAAACTGGTGATACCCAAAGACTCTTCCTTGGATAAAGAATAATTCTGTTCACAACTGCCCCCCCTTCACTTTGCAATTTTTTTGCAGGGTCTTGCTCGTACCCTCTGAGGACCAACTTTTATATATATTTTGTCTTTTCAGAACAGCTATCCTCCCACTGCCGTGCTCACACCCCTGTATCTTCTTCCTCATCTTCCTCCTCTTGCTGGGGCAGGAGCCGGTAGTGTTCACTACCGATCGGCAGGAAGGTAATCCTGGGATGATTCTCGTCTTCCTCAGAAGGGACATGGTGGCGGGAGTTTGAATCCAGCTGCTCGGTGGAGCTGCACTTTGTGTACAACTCGCGGTGCACCTCCTGGCTGACTGCCTCCTCGGAATGGTCATCATGTAGCCCCCGGTTTTTCCACATGGAATGGATGTAGAGAATGGGCACAGGCAAGCTGGCAAAGACTATAAGCATGACAATCATAGCAAGGGCCCAGCCAGGGTACTCGAGAGTCATCTCAGAGGCCTGGAGAGAAGAAGAGGCAGAGCATGTCAGAGAGAGAAACATGGGCAGGCACAACACTGCTCAACATTTAACAGAATTTATCACAAAAATCTGCAAAGATTAGAATGAATAAATGACTCCTGTAAGAAAACAGGGTCTGTATAGCAGTTAATATTATCATGTAAATAGATAACATAATATGTGCTTCATCAGCATCAGCAGTTACTGTAATGTTTGAGTGCACTTGGGAGGTACATATGGAGAGGTATCTTGGTGTATTTGTCACATACATTGTTAACTATACGAAAGGGTACTTTGAGATTAAACTCATATGTGTAGGATAAAAAGCAGTGGTCTACAGCTTACTGTGCTTTGATTCCAGGCCGTGTACGTGGGCCCTTTGAAGACCATGCGCAACAAACTGGCAGCCAGAAGACCAACCATCGCCAGCAAGCAAACATATTTCCACAGGTATTTGTACACCACTGGGGGGCGCCAATTGAGCATTACTTCAATGTCATCCAGGAAGCTGCAGTGTTGGAAAATATTGAGATTGAGATTTTAAAATAAGAATAACTTTAATATCAAAAAGCTGACAGAGAGGAGACAGAGAGGTTACTTACCGATCTGTTCCATAAACCCATGCCACACTGTAGGTTTCAAAGATCACTACAATGACCAGTGGTAGAGTTGCAGAGTAGTCATCAAACATAGTCACAAAATAGTTGCCAGAGCGCTGAGTGAACAACAGGCCCATTAAGAACCCCAAAGCACAGCTGGCCACTGAAAAACAAACAAGAGGGCCGACAGTGTTAGAAAATAGCAGTTTGCTGAGCAAACATGGTGTATTTCTGATATGATCTAAAAACTAGCGTTGATCATATCTGTTCAACAAACGTTGAGTGATTCTAGCGTAAATCTTAGATTTACATCTTGCTGGAGCATTTTCAGTTTCAATTATGGGCATTAACGGTTAGTATCGTCTGCCTCAGATCTTTTCTCTGAGCTTTAAACTATTATCAACAATTACAAAAGCGGCAACTGAATTTTAACAAAAGTAAAAATGCAGCCATGCCTGTACATGGATATCAAAATGTCCTGCCTACTGAGGAAATATTTCACATTTACTACATAAATAATCAATAAACCACATATGTCAGGACAAGAATCATTCAACAAAAGCTGTGCCTGTAGGACAAAGCATCACTTGTGTTGATGCATGTGTGTTACCAGTAAGTAGGGTCCGGTGGCGCCCAAGGAGGCTAAAATTGTCCATGAGAGGTGTGAGGATTCCCTGCATGGTCCCAAACATGGTGCTGAGGCCCAGGTTGAGCAGCATCAGGAAAAACAGTGTGGACCAGAAGGGGCTGGCAGGGAAAAGGGCCATCACCTCAGTGAATGCTATGAATGCCAGTCCTGTCCCTTCAACACCCTGCACAGAAAGGGATTGTGGGATACAATAAGGTTATCTTTGAATTCATTACCAGATTATGTGTAATTGTGTATTACATGATGCGTTGGAACGAGATTGTCAAGCATCCGTTTAACACAAACAAAGAACCAACCAACCAACCAAACAAACAACCAAACAAACCCAAAACCTCATATTACTATATATTGTTTTTTTGTGCGGACGTTGTTCTGCATTTTCTTTGCACGCATTTGTGTAAATATATTATGTGTATGCATTTATTCTGTTAACAGGGAGAATTTTTAGTCTTAAAAATAAAAAACACCTTGCGCAGGATGGGTAGAGGTAACTGAACTTATAAATATTGACTGAAGAAACTTGTATTTGCTAGCTCCATGCATTGCTGTCTGATATTATATATATATAGATATATATAATAGCACCATACTAGAAGCACTGCTGTAGTAGTTCTCTGCAGTAGGGGGTGAGGAATTTTTTTCACTACTCTACCGCGGCCTCCAAGCCACTGTGCTACTTCATTTCATGCTGAGCTAAGTCACATTTAAAACTACATCTCAAACTGTTTTCCACATTCATAGTAGATCAAAAGCTACAAATCCGGTCGAGGAAGTCCTAATATGAGCTCACTGTGGTACATTCATGAAAAAATACACATTTCAGTGTGAAAATATACTCCTCCTGTACCTCTATTTTTGTAGTATGACATTTTTTGACAAAACAATAAACACTGTTAGATACCATGACTTTGAGTACCCCTAGCTCTGTTTCTTTAGTTTCTCCTTTCCCTCCTCCATCACAGCTTGCTTCCATCTCTCCTGGACACCTACTGGATACACTGTCCCATATGTTTTCTTCCTCTTGCCAGCTGGATACTTTACGGTACCTCACAGATTACTCAGGGAGTCCTGGGAACCTCAGCACACCACCGACTTACTATTGTTATTGAAATGTTCACCTTCCAGATTTTTTTTTAAGCAAGCCAGTGCCATGCACCTCATTAAGCAACCCGTGGTGATCCTTTTCTCTTTCAAAAATGTGTTCCTGGTACCTGATGGATGAAACACAACTTCTTGAACCTCAGATTTTCTCCAGTTGCTACATGACAGGTCTGATTTGACACCAATGGCCAGTCCATATTACTAGATATTGCTTCATGACCACTCTTCTCCTAAAGTTTGTGTGTCGCTCACTAACATTTCACTAAAACTGTTAATGCAAAGGTGATATAGGCTTCCATGACTATATTCACCTATGCCTACACTACAAGTCATATCTGTTTCAAAATAAAACTGCTTAAAGTTACAGTTGGTCATCTTTTTATCAGCATCATTTTATTATGTTCGTGCAAAATATCTTAACATCCAGAGAGCAATCAATAAATACAATGCACTGACAAAAAAACCCCAAAAACAAACAAAAACATTCTGATGTCTGTGGCTGTTTCCGGGGCTGATAGCGTTTTGGCTCAGGTAGCCAATGTTTTGGTTGCTAATGCTGGTGTTGGGGTAGATTTTTTCAGGTGCATACTGTCAAAATCTTTGTGTTGCCAAAGTTTCCAACTCCAGCTTTAATTTCATATTCATAACTGTTTTAACTATATGCTTTGATTTGAAAAAAATAAAAATAAAATGTTTTTAAGATTCTTGTCATCTGGTTATATATCTTTGTGAAGAATGTGATGATTATGTCTTGATATATGCATAAAGAAAGTTAATCAACGTTATATCTCAAGGATACCTTATTCATTTCCTTCTCCAGACTGCAGTCAGTGATGTTGGGACCGACCATGGCGCCATGGTGAGCGAACCACTCTCTGTATACATCCAAAGACACAGAGCTCGGATCTGTTGTGTTGATCCAAGGCCAACCAGGAGGAACCAAGTGCTGTTTAGATTCAATGGACATCATGAGGTTTAGGATACCAAGATTTCTGCAGGAAGTTAGAATAGAAATATAAAATTAAGAAAGGTGAACCAACTAAAGTATCAGGGACTACTGCACAATTATGATTGATAGGGATGCACAAACATATTGGCACGTCATCGGCATCAGTCAATAAAAGCTTTAAAATAATATATTTTATCATTTCTGTTGATGCTTTAATTATGTGTATGTGCATGTGTATGCGTATGCGGTGCAAACTGTTGACTGTTTTGTAATTTTACCCAGTGAATGTGTACGTTTTGAAAAGCATTGTTTGCCTGCATCTGCCAGTGGGCAGAGTCTTAGACGCTCTCATACTGTTGTTTTTCCGATTTCAAATGACTGCATAACTGAATTCTTACATTTAACAATAAACTGCAAATGTGCCTGAATTGGATACATAATTAAGCACAGGAGCAAATTTCTTTTCTTGCACTTGGGCATCTTTTTCAGAATGCATTTGCATTTATTTAGTATGTTGCAATTAAAAAAAAACAACACGTTATTATGTGACAGTATTTATTTTGCCAGAATTAGAAATTATATTGTTGTTAATCAACCAATACTATCAATACCAGTGCTAATATTCACACACACATGCACACATCCGTACTCAGCAACACAGCGTAGTGCGATGTTCTTGGCGCGGAAACCCAACACGACGAAAACCACTAGAGAGGCCAGCACAGACGTCATAAAGTTGATGCAGGAGACCATCAGTGCGTCCCTGTGGCAGTTGTTGTTGACTGGATTATAGGAGGAATATGCAATGACGGAGCCATAGCCCAATCCGAGGGCAAAAAACACTTGAGTAGCAGCCTGCCGCCACACTTGCACATTACCCCAGATTTCCAGCTGAAAACCACCACATAATAAAGTGTCATCAGTTCTGAATTATTGTATGGGTTGCCAAACTTCAAAAATATCCTCTTAAAACTCTCTGAACATTTTATCAAGCATTCATCATAAAAAAAAAGAAAATTAAGAGAAATGTGATGAAGTTTGTGCTTACTTTAGGATAAAACATATAGGTGATACCGTCCATAGCGCCATCCAACATCAACCCTCGGATGAGGAAAATAAAGAGCACCACATAGGGGAAGACTGAGGAAAAGTACATCACCTAAGAAAAAGATAAAAAAATAAAATAAGTTTGACTTCTGGGCCAGAATCAAAGGAATGGTTCAGCGTTTTGGGATAGATGCTTATTTGCTTTCTGGCGGAGAGTTAAATGAAAAGATTGATATCACACTCATGTCTGTCCACCACTGATGATGTAATGGACAGCTAGTTAGCTTAGCTTAGCATAAAGACTGGAAACAGAGGGACAAAGCTAGCCTGGGTTTGTCAGAAGGTAACAAAAACTGCAAAGGACAGGAGCTATGTTGCAATCTGAGGTGGAAAAAAAATGTTATCTTACCTTTGCAGAAGACTTGATGCCCTTGATCATAGCCAAGGAGACGATTGCCCAAGCAGCCAATAAACAGCCTGTCATGATGGGGTTGAACTCTCCAGATTCTTGGATGGAATTTGTGATGTTAAGGGCTTTCCGAAACCAGAAATACGACGTTGGGGAAGAACTTGCACATTCTTTCACTGTTAATTAAGTAAAGACAAAACTAAAGACATTGGGCAGATATCTATTGTATGTGATGTGTCATTTTGATGAGCTATTGGAGTACCTGTTTCATTGGTAGTTACATCAATTGGACACTGCTCCCATGGCAGAGGATACTGGAAAGAATTACCCATGTAGAACAGGCTCCAAGCAATGATAACATTGTAGTAAAGAGCCACGTAAAAACAGACCTAGAGGGGAAAAACAGGGTTCATAAACCATTATGTAACAAATTATCAATATTTACATAGCAAATCCTTGAGACATATAGGATACAGTATGTGCTGTGCTTATATAAAAGTTATTTCAAGGTCGAAAATGCTTTTAACCAAGTAGAAGAAGCAAAAGCACGTAGAAATACTCTGTCACAAGCAAAATTGTTAGCATCAAAATATACTAATAGTGCCTACAGTAAGTACTTATTATGCAGAATGGCCCTGTTCAGAATAACTCATGTTGCCGAAAGTATTGATGCATGAATGTGTTCATCACTTTAATATCAGTAGTTATTACTTGATATACTTATGGGTAGCTTCTGAATATTCCCCAGGTGATCAAAAAAGTTTCATCACAAATGGTAATAAGACAACATAATGAATAGGTTGATTTATATTTTGTATTATTAATCTCAATCATAATGTAACAAGTAACTGAAGTCATTAAATGTAGCAGAGTAGAAAGGAGCAAAAAATCTAAATACACAAGTAAAAGTACCTCAAAGTTTTTTCTCAAGTACAACACTTCAGTAGATATACTTAAGTTACTTTCCACTGCTGTAAATTTTCAATAAGCTGCTTAAAGTGTAGCCAAGTGTGATGAATTGTGACACTGGCATTGACTTGGACATAAAGAGCAATGAGGCTTCTAGGAATAAAATAAGTTAAAAAAAGCTCAGGCATTTAAGCATACAAGTATACGCCTGTCCACTGTAGAGTATGTACACAGAAGGTTCTTGTCTACTCAGTGTTTGCCTTGTCTCTCCATAGAGAAAAGTGTTACGCAACAAACTGCCAGCACTACAGAGCACTGCCTCTCTCACATTACAGTATGGAGGGATGTCAGCGTCCTTTCTTAAGTATACACACAGTGTGGCAAGTAATAAAAAGAAAGGTGTTTACAGAAGGGTAAGAAAAAAGGTATTACATGCAATGGCTTTTTAATGAGAGGAGTGGAAGTAAACATTCATTCTTGTGAATGTCTTTACTATGGGGCTCATAGTAAAAATACTGATAATGGCCCCATTTTTGAAACCCAAACATGTAAAGCCAGCCAGCTTACAAACCACAGCAGCCTGGCTGAGATCCTATGAGTAATCACTTTGCTGACGTGTGTGTAAACATCAATCTTTTCTATTTTTTCAGAACAGTGCTCATAGTTAAGGTACCTTGCAGAATACAGGATGGAGAAAGGATTTTATTGCTTCCTCTTTTAAGGCTTTTATTTGCCAAACTAACACATTTTTCAAAGTCTGACTTTTTAGACATACACCAACAGTTTGATCCAAAAACCCAGAAAAACATATTGTACACAAATACAAAAACTTTAAATCCTTACCATGCAGCTAGAGTAACCGATCCCTGCCAGCTTTGGGGAGATGTGTTTCCAAACGCCGATGCTTCCCTGCCGAATGCTTTGGCCAGCTGCCAGCTCCATAAAAAACAGTGGAACCCCCACAACCAGTAAAAGAAAAACATACAGCAGCATGAAGGCCCCTGGAGGGAAGGAAAGGAGAAGAAGAAGAAGGAAAGAGGATTTCAAAACATGACGCACTTAACTTTTTTTTAACTTTGTACATCCCTTTATAGTTTTTACACACCTCAGTTTTATTCATTTGTTTGCCTCATTTCTATTTCTGAATAATTCGTCTTGTTTCCTGCGTTTTCCAGCATCAAAATTCTCATGTAAAAAAAAAGTTGTCCGCTGCTGGTTTCAAGACAGCTACCGTGATGATCGGTCAAAACCACTGAGTGGAATTGTACAATTCTTTATTTTCAGAAACTCACCGCCTCCATTTTGGTGGCAAAGGTATGGGAACCTCCACACATTCCCTAGGCCCACACTGAACCCCACCTGGGCCAACACATACTGGATCTTAGAGTCCCATGCTGGCCGGTCTTCATCAGATGTCTCAGCTCCCAGATCTGGAGTTATGCTTGTAAGCTGAGTTTCCGACTGACCTTCGCCAAGCCAGGCTCTGTCCTCGTTGCTGTCCAGTGGAAGTTTCTCCGTCTTGTCATAAACAAAAAAAGAACAAGAATAAAAAGAAACCTACATGATAATCAGTTGGTAATAAAAAAACAACGTATGTATGGTTTTCAGTCTATAAAAATATGCAAGGAGTAAAATATACAGGAGACAGACTTAAGGCAACTGCATAAAGGAGGGAATGAGAATGTGTGTGCCAAACTCCGGCCTCCACTGTCTACCTGACACGTGAAATGGCAACATATCGGGAATGCCTTGAGGTAAACTTTTCAAAATTGGCACAAACATCCACTTGGACTCAAATATGAGGTGATACAATGATAATGTTTTTGCCATAACTCAAGAATTGATACGAAAATTATGACTATTAAATTATTACATGAAGAATTATCGCAAATGTCTGATAGAACAAAATGATGAAGTGATGACATTTCATATCCAAAGGAACGAAGCTCTGCAAAAACACTTTTCTGGTAATTATTCAATGACATAACTCAGGAAAAGAGGGGGCGATGGGGATCACATTTTATATCAAGCTCGATACTGAATTGGTGACACTAACATTGGTTGCACACCTTGACAGGGTGGTGATTATAGAGATCTTCTCTGCTGCCAGCTTGAAGATCTGTGTTAAGCATCCATGTTTTAGATTTTGTAGCTTCTTTGCAGCAACATCCATATTTGTATCCAAGCATTGTCTTAGGGCTACAAGTTAATGCGGTCAAGGAGAGCCTCACTAAGCAACAATTCTAAGGAACAGACTACTTTATGTGTTGCCTACTGTGGTTCGTTCTATGAAAATGTATATGATGAGAAGATGATTAGATTGTCTGAATTCTCTGCTACTTGAAGGACTGGTGTGTATTCGGGGTGATTTATGAGGATCAATTAGCAGAAATGGTCAATAATGCTCATAATAATGTTTTCATTGGTGTAAAATTACATGAAACTCAGAATCTTTGTGTTTTTTCCCCTAGAATTAGCTTGTTATATCTACTAAGGTAGCAGGTCCACTTCTGCGAAATCCCCATGTTGCACCATCATGTTTCTAAAGTAGCCCAGAACAGACCAACCAAATACTTTAGAGAGGGTCTTTCATGTTTATTTTTCTTTTGCACTTATAGCAACCACCATAAGGGAGGGTTAAGCGACGGTTATTCAGTTGGTTGCAATCTTCACACTCACTGCTACTGCAGATACCATTCAGTGCTACAGACTGGAAGTTTAGCTCACACAAATGCACAGAAAACACCAATGTCTGGTTTCAATATTTCGCAAGAATATTGAAAACCTCTCTGCAAAAGTGTGTCAGATCATCAGACAGCACTTAAACTATACACACTCACCAGCTAGGCTAAGTTAGGTCAGAGGAACAGGCAAGATCCAAAATGGCTTGACATGGGCCACACTGGCTTAAGGTCATGACGCATCTAGCTGGATTATTTGTATACTCCACTGCTGGTATCAGCTGGTGAGAATGGAAAATTACAAGAGAGCTATGCCCTAGAAAAGTAGGTGGCTGGTCAAGACACATGGCCGGTTAAGTCAGGTGCTTTCAGAAATATGTATACACACATGCACAGGGGAGAGTGAGCGAGTGATACAAATATGCATGTGCACACAAATAGAGAGGAGGGGAAAAGTTGGAAGAGCAGTAGCCACTAGGCAGAACTTTGGGTGAAGGTGGGAGAGTCTTGGGTGACATGTGGGCGGGAGCACCCAGCGGGAGGTGTTAGGTTCACATGTTCACATTGGTTCACACTGTGGGTGTTGCTGAGGTGAAAGGGCGGACCATGTTGTAGATATAGTTGGCAACAAGACAGGAGAGAAGCTATTTCAATTATTTCAACAAGTGAGAGACCCATTGATCATGGACCAGAACAGACTTTTGCTGTAGTAATGCTGACTTAAATACCGTCCAACCATTAAGTTCATAACTGGTTGCAGCCCTAGTCACCTCCAGATTCAGTTTACCTTGGGTTGTGATTCATCAAGGTTATCTGAACCTGATTTAACTGTATTACTGTATTGTGAACTGATAAAGTCTGCTGACAGAAAGCTATCAGATCCGTGAGTAACCTTGGTGGTGTACACTTTTTCCTTTGAAAGGAAAAAGGCCCCTTCAAAACAATGAGAGAACCAACATAATCACAAAATATAAATACTGTCCTTGATATGGGCCTGTATATAACTGCAGCTAAGTGCTCAGTCAGATGTATGAGTCTGGATATTTGAGTGCATCCGGACTAGGTCTCCTTGTAGTTTGTCAATAAGGAACCAATCGGCACACAGTAACCGTTTTGTTTTAAAGTCAAATTCTTTTTTTTTCCTTTTCTTTTTTTTTTATCTTAACTTTTAACACATCTTCAAAAGAAGAGAACAAAATACTGCTGATTATTCTTCAGTTCTGGGCCTTCCTACAATCTTCTGCAAAAAATAACTTCTGTGTATTTATCGCTTTCTCCATGGCTAATCTTAAATTATCTTCTTGCATCATACCCCTCTTCCACCAGCACAAACAGAGTGATTGTACATTTTCTGGTCAGCACAGGTCTATCTCTGGGTTCAGATGGGGCCCACAGGCGACAGGCAGCCACACTCACTGAACAGTAATAGCAAATGCGCAAAAGCATGCGGCAGTGCTCCAACCGTGCAATCTAATCTCTGAAAACACCTTTGCTTTGTTATATATTTATAGATAATTAACTGAAACCTTTTAGAAGTATTTGTGCAAATATAGTTACACTGGATCCCATCCAATAATGCTGAAAACTACTGATAGTTTGTTTTAAAGTTGCTTTTACTAATCAAACTGTCAAGGTATTGAAAAAATACTTTATTTGTCCCTTCAGGGAGCAAATCAAGGCAAGCCAGCCTGCCAACAGAACTCAGTTCACACATAAATAACCAATCTAAAAATACACACGTTAGGTAATGTTGATGTTTGAAGTAGTTTAACAGCAGCGGCAAGTCAATAGCTGTCCAACAATATCCAACACTGCTCAAGGCACATGTTATGTCAAACAATGTAAAGAGTCAAAAACTCATAATAATTTACATATAATAGTTTTACATATTACCAACATGTTTAACTGTGGTACTGCGAGGGATATGCGATTTACCTTTCCTTCTGCTGTCTTGTCCCTCAATTTTAATCCACAATTTGTTCCTAAACTGTACATAAATCATTCTAAAGTGGCCATTACAGAAACAGTAAGGTACTGAAGAGGACAGAAACAGAAGAAAATAATTCAACTGGAGTATAAAACCAAAAAGCAGCAAAGATTCTTCGTCACACATTTGCGATGTGTAAAGGACTTTGCAAACACCACAACCCTCCACAAACCAACAGAACAAAGCTTCATTCATGTATGCAATTTTGCGTGTCAATGTCATGTTTGAAAAGGAGTGATTTTTTTCTGTCATGTCTCATAGGCTGACCACCCTGCTCAGGACCAAATAGCATCTCTGTAATGCTTTCACCTTGACTCAAGAGTATATTAAACACTCATTGGATTCAATCGCACTCATGAGCCGATCAGGTCGCCATACATATGCAACTTCCATCCAAACCAGCTGCTCCATGATGAAGATCAGATAGCAAAACAGGAAACAAGAAACATGAGCCAAAACCGAACTGTAATGTCTTGTCAACATTTATGACGTTGTGGCAGTACCTGAAGAGAGTAGCTCATCAGATCTATTGCTGTGCTAGGAAAATATGAATTACACACATAAAGAGGGGGAACGCTATCACAGTAAGTTACAGCTGTGGCACAGCTGCAGAATGGAAGCAGCAAATTATCAGCTAATATCATTCAAAAGGTCATTCAAGTTGAGTTTGTCTACCTGCCATATTTAAGTGTTGGAATTTTATGCAAGTGTACATTTAATGAATGTGAAAGGGCCAACACCCTGCAGAGGTACACACTTGCAAATACGCATATGATACGCTTCCCCCAACACTCACTCACACAACCCGTATTGCATAACCTGACTAGCCATCAATCATGAACACATTTCCCCACTTTCAGTGTAGCTTTTTTGCCTATGGGATAATTTGCCATGGAAACATAGCTCAGTGTACAGAACATATTATTATACACTTGCCAAAGATCTACCGGATACAGTGCAGCAGGGCTGTAGATTTGTGTGCACATTACTGATGTGTTGGCTCTGTGCTCCATCATATGTGATTTACAAAGAAACAATGACTATGAGGTGAAAGGGCTGCCTTTCAGCTTTCATTTAAGGGTGTTCAGATTAATGTATAGGAATTATTTTCAATATTACAGTCCGTTTCCCTAAATCCAGTGCAGAATTACCATACAAAGACAACAAATTCAATATCTACACAGTATAGTATCCACTGTTGTTTATCCATATTTCATTGCACATATGTACAGATGCATTGACAGTTGCTTGCTTGCAAGTGTGTCAAACACTGAGCAGCAAAGGTATTCCTGCAAACAAACGCTCAGAAAATCAGCTGCACAGAGGAGATTATCCAAAGTGAGGCAAAGCACAGCCTTAAAGCCTATTCATGACTGACTGACTGACTAACGGACACAAGAGGTACAGCTGTTGACGGTAAATTATACGAGCTATAAGTCACAAACTTTCCCCAAGAGAAAAAAGAAAAAGCAAGAAATGAACAATAAGAGTACTTAGCCATTAGAGTTCATAGAGTCACGTTATTAAAGTGCAGATTGACAGTGAGTTGTGGACATACCATGCTGACAGTACAGTCCAAGTGAGGAGTAGAGTTTCCAGTAGTCCTGGTGTTGGTTTCTCTCCTCGTCCCTCTTCGCCACTTTCTGACAAGTCAACTTTTGAACTCCCCCCTTTTAAACTTTTGATAGAAGTCAGGCGAACGAATGTAACTTGCTCAGGGCAACAACAAAAAAGTCTCGACCCGTTAGTTTTGACAACTTGTGTCCACGTTTCTAATTGTGGGAGCAGGCTTTGTCGTCGCCAACCAAAGAAGACATGAAGCAGAAGTCAGTGCAACTGGAGCCAATGGGAGGACCGAGGGGGCTGAACGGCCCTTCCCCAAAACATACAACGGGGCTGGACGACGAAAGGAGTAGGCCTACACACTGCTGAGGCTTGTGTGTGTGTTGTAGTTTCACAAGAGAGCTGTGACAGACTGTACTCATGTACTTACTGCTCTATACTATATTTCTGTAAGCTGTCGTTTGCCGAAAATGTATCCCGCCGATTGTAAGTGCGCGCCTATTCGTGCAATTAAGGTACAGGCGCTGATTGCATCGTTAATACAGGCCGGCCACAGGGCTCAGAACAAATATGCGCTGGCTGTTCGCGCCTAATGAGCCCCCAATTAACTCCCAATTAACGCCGAGCAGCTCCAGCAATCAGCGCCCTCATTGGTTGTTGCATCATGCAAAAATAAAGTAGAATAAAATAAAACCGTCAATTTAGTTGGATTTGTGTGAGATCAGGAAACATTGAAAAAAGTTAATGGAATAATTTCGATTCCAGCTTTTTATTATGAGCCATCATGTATGTATGTATCATGTTTGTATGTAAATCATAAACTGAAAAGATATAAAATATAGGGGAGTCTGGTGAGTGTGCAGCCGCATGTAGCAACTGAGTCAGTCATGTCAACCACAGATCTCAAGAGTCGAAACTTTAGAGGGTAAAACCTTTTTGTGTCCAAGATAAACACGAAGGGCTGGAAAATATGTCGATGTTGTTATTATGATATGAGACTATATATTGTCTTAGATTTTGGTTTGGTTTTTGGTGTATTCCAGGCTTGCATGGAGTCTGTGTTCAAGATGACTATCGTGTCTGCCTGTAGACAGCTCGCAACACATCACCAGTAGAGCTAATAAACAAGCCTCTGTGCACAGGCAGCTGATCAAGATAAGTTAGACTCTCAGCCACCTGTTGGTTGACAAACATGAAGCTTACTCCCACCTCACGGAACAAATATACCAGAAGGAATGCTTATGGGTTCCTAAAGGTTATGGTTCTTGAGATATGCGGTGGTAAACGGTTAAATCTGTATGATTTCTGATGATACAGGCAATTTGTGATAAAGAAAATGCTTTGAACTTGATTTGAAATTAACGCTTTTCTACCAAATGTAAAAATGGGCAGATATGGGGGGTGTCCCCTCATTCCTCCTGTGTAAGTCACAGGAACTGCATTACACATCTACTGTTGGGATGCAGATTATAAGTATCCTTTGACAAGTCAAAGCTCGGAATGAATGCAAGGCTCAAGGCAGTTCAGTAAATCCTGAGCTAATTGTAGAGGTCAGCTGAAAAGCTCTTAGGCTGAGAAAGACCTGTTGTTGCTCAAAATTATGTGTATCATATCAACAGTGAGAACTATATATAAATAAATGTAACTATTTTTGTATAATTATTTTAATGTATAAAACGTGATTTCACAGGACTACTTGATCAATTTGCCCAAGAACCTATTAAGGCAGTCTTGGTTTAGTTCAAGCCTGGTGAATGCAGCAGAAGCTAATACTGCCATCTAGTGGAAACTTAGCCAATCACCACATTAAATATGTGATATTGTGTACAAGCTACACTTCTTACACATAGCCCGATTCAATTTATATTATTTCTTAAACTCAATTAATTAAAGATTGCATGGTGATTTTTTCCCCCCTCTCTCTTTACATTGATTGTAAGTAGGGTTACCCCTTAGAAAACTGATGAATTAGCACCTGACCACAGGGCAATAACTGATAATGTGCAATAACTTTGAATGTTTTTAGCAATTTATTAATTTTAGAGACTACTTATTGATTATGGACTATCTATTATATACAAAGTTTTATAGGGTATTTTTATATGTGATGCTGCTATGATATGGATTGCTGCCAAACAAAGTTTTGTTGTGTTTCAAAATGCAATGACGATTGATTATCTATTTACAATATCTTTCTATCAATCCAGTTGGTGTCACTGTTCACAAACAGCTCAGCCTTGATACATTTGTCCCATTACCGAAGTTAGGTTAAGACCTAATTCCAAATTAAATGGTTAGTATACCCACTTCTCGATCCCCCATTGTTTGACCTTTGGTACCTGGGCACTCACAAACATCATTTTAAAGTTTAGGAATGGCTGACTTCTGTCAGGATCCTGTTGATCTTCTACTTTACTTACTGTTAAACAGTTAAACACTAAACATTGACTGACCCTATTTCTGAAAAAACAAAACACACAAGCCTCTACAATTATCTGTTTTATCCACAGTAGGATTGCTATTTAATCCAACACCTTTCAAACTACTGACGGTGACATGAGTCTGCAGTGTTACAGTGTTCTGAAGAAAATGTCTTCATATTAGAAACCAGATATCAAATGTTTCGCTAACATCCTTTTCCACACCTTATAATATATCATTTAATAGCCTTGTCTTCTTGTCTGTTGTTGCAAATGGGCTCATTGTTCATAGTCAATATTTTCACTGTGTTGAAGAGCTTCAACACTTATCAGAGCTCAGACTCTTTTCTTTACTTTCTGAAACAAGCATGCAGTTTTGTACTGCCATTTCTTTCATTCACAGTTTTTTATTTGACAGATTTGCGGTTGATTAATTCTTTCAATGTCGTATGTCTGTCAGTCAATAAGTGCATTTAAATCCAAATAATGAAGTGCATTTTAAACTTTGATTTATTTTTATATAAAATAAATCTTAATTTGAACTTTTAATGACCTTTCCCAGCTCTCAGCCTTATCTCAACCTAGGCTTTGTTTTTATTATCTCAAATGAAACTTGAAGTCACAATAGCTGGAGGTTTAGTGTTTGAGGAAGACTGCTTTACATTTCTCAAATGGCATTTGTTACAGATCACATTAGCCCCTCAGCACAAGCCACAGGCAGTTGTTGATAGAAATGCCTGTCAAAAGGAAGGAGAGACTCACAAAGATGCAAAGAGAAGAGTGGGAGGAAGGAGGGAGTGTGAGTGTGAGTGTGTGTCTGAATGTATCAGAGGAGAGTGAAAGCAACACCGATTAACTCTGAAAGGACAGTCAGACTAGTTTTTCTTGTTTCTGCATATCTCAAGAAGGTAGGACGTTCCCGTGTAAACAGCTAAGCTCAGTGCGCATTCAACTCAGCACAAGGATAGGTTTCTGTGCCCTGGATTTATACGCTCGAGCCGCACTAAAAGGTACAGTGATGCACCTAGATTTTATTTGTTATCTTTGTGCAAACAGTATGTGTGTGAGTGTGCAATGTGTGCGTAGTCGACAGAGGGTTTGAGAGACAGGTACACCGGTCATATGAGTGACAGCTGCCAAGTAATATGTGGCTCAGAGGAGACTTTTGAAGCAGCTTCACTTCATCCTGGTACATTAGAATATTCAATAATTTCTCTGTACACTGGTTTTTATAAGAAATTGTTTGAAAGAGGAAGAATAATGATAGGCAAGAGGAGAGGAAAGTATATAGCTGTGTATAAAGTGTTTGCATAACACAAACTTGTGATGAACTGACTTTTATATTCAGCTACAGGTTCTATCAAGTTTTGGTGGTTGTGTCAACTGCATACCATACATCTGATGACAGCGGTTTTTCCTGTCGTGTGTATCTGTCACTTACATGTGTGTGTGCAGAGGAAATACTCAGCATTCTTACAATCAGCTTGTGGAATGTGACAATATCAAGCTCCCTTTATCATTTTTATTCAGGTGAAGTCAAGATAAGCTCGATGGATAAAGTTGATAAACACTTTTCACATTTAACGATCTTGACTGTCCAGCAAGAAAAGTAAAGACATATATTTCAATTTAGTATGTACTGAGAGAGTACTGAGAGCTGATACAACATGTTCCACGGAACAGGATATTAAGGTCGTTATGCCAGTGAACATTTGACAAGAAAAATAAATCATATTAACTTGAGTATTGTCCCCTATTGTATATATATATGCTTGATTTTACTCTGTGTCCACACATAACAGATGTCTGCACCACCTCCGGTGGTCCCAAGAAAGCATTCAGGGGTCCGAGTCATGCTAACTCCAGGAGAGCAGCCTCCTCCTGGTGGCCTTCCCATCTACAAAGATTCTGGAAAAGGTATATTCATTCAATACGTATTTATATGTTGGAACACGTGCAGTTACAAAGACATATTTTCATTCTCTGCATCTGTTTTTCCTGCTGCTTGGAACTGACCTAATATTGTTGTGTTCCTTCCTCCTCTCAGTGAATGGTGACAGTGGGGAGTCAAATAATACATCTCTACTGAATGCAGCGAGAGAAGTGGTGTGTACTTAAATACATAATATAAATATTCCTTGTATACATGTGTACAGTATGTGTAGGCAAATGGGTTTACAAATAAGATGTTAAAGTCAAAGGAGATGGATACCTGTGAAAAGACGTACCAATCAAACAAGTGATACAAATACAGAACCAAACGCAGGATATGGTGAATAGAAGTTGGTTTATTGAACAGTGCTGAATGTGAAGACGATGGTGAGGGTAAGTCCAACAATGAAGGCAGTGGGAAGTTGTGAGGCTGAGTAGACCGGAACAATTGGGAGTCAGTGGTGCAGAGTTGCAGTCAGGGATAAGTGATCTGGCAGGCAGGGGGTGATCATAGGGGGTCAAAAAACAAAGTGAGGCAAAAAGAGATAAATGGAATGCACAATTAATGTGAGGTTCCACTGTCACAGAGGCTGACACAACAACAACCTGGCACTGAGTGGAGGAAGGACCAGAGTTCCTGTGCTGCAGGGTTGATGAGTAGATGGATTGCAGGTGTGTAGATAGTCCCAGTCAGAGAGCTGAGGATGAGGATCACCACACCCACTGAACAGACAGTGACACACTCACAGACGGAAGAAAAACACAAGAAAAACAAGGGTAGGGAAAAGACGAGGAACACAAGGGTGTTGGTGACATGACTGTAGTGATGACAACTGGTCCCATCAAGTTTATCAGCACAATCAAGACATAAACCATCTGTTACACATGCAAAAGATAACAGCAGTGATGGTGAGGTGAAGACTGGAAATATTGATCAAAATAGAATTTGCAATATTATTAATTATTAGTATTATTTTCATTATTATATATGTAATAATGATATGTATCTTGAGGCCAGCTGCAAGGTGTGGAGACAAAAGCCAGTTTGCTATGTCTATAAAATTAAAGAGCATTTCTTCAATCTTTAATAAATAGAGGGTGTGAAAATATGTTAATGTGAAATATGTCATGCATATGATACCCAGAATATAAAAAGAAATGTACAGGATGTTAACTGACATAGAATTAACACATCATTTAAGACTTTTATTGTTCTGTGTTTACTGAAATTATAATGAACCACTTTACCAATTAACCACAAAGAGTGTGTTAGTGCAATTATTTTATATTGCTTTTTAACTTAAATATGAGCCTGTCACAGAGAGTTTTTACATGTGCGAATAAGGGGATTCGATTCAGTCCTGAATGTATTGCAGGGGCTACCTTTTGGTGTTTGAGCTCTTACCTGGTGGAGATTGTTATGTTCAGTTTGTTTGTTGAGACGGGTGTTAATTAAACTCCATGATAATATTTGCTATGTTTGTCTTAATCAGGAGATTCTGAACCACTGCTTTGATGATGTGGAGCGCTTCATGTCACGCTTGCAGCAGACAGCTGAGGCCCAGAGCATTCTCAACCAGAGGGGAAAGAAGACGAGAAGCAGAAAAAGCAAGAAGAAGCAGAACCAAGACGGTAAGAGCTCTTTCTTCAATTTTTCTTCTAACCACTGTATATGTCAGATGATAGGGAGTCTGAATTAATACAGCTAGAAGGTGATGTTTCCTCATCATTGGACACTAAAAATTGCAAATACATGTGAATAAGATTAGAGCGTTAGTGTTTTTCTGACTTTGCCCTGTGCTGTCCTCACAACTTGACCAGGGCGTATCTCAGGTTTGTGGCCAGTGCATGCTGGGACAGGTGTGACCCTTGACAAGTCTAAAGTCAATGAATGTATGACTCTGTATTAAAGATTGTAATTACCATTACTCACTAGCAGCCATTGTTTTGTAGGAGTACTTGCTGGAACAAGCTAGAGCAAACAGCCCACACCTTCACCTGGAGACTTTATTTTACTGAAGTCCTTCTGTTACTCTTTTATATTATTTTTCCTTACTATTATTCTTTCATTTTAACATTAACTGTTAAAGACATGCTATTTAACTTGTGTTTGGCAGTTTGCAAATTGTTATATGAATAAAAAACACATAACAAATGGTTATGACACCAACGTATATCATGTTCATAATTACAAATGAATGTGTGTCATGTATCCTAAATAAGTTGTTTTGGTTGCAGCTGTGATTGTGCTCTTCTGTGTGCAGATGATTTGTTGACCATGAAGGCTTGCCCTCCATCAGAGGAAGAATTCGTGGACATCTTTCAGAAAATCAAGTACTCCCTCAGTCTGCTGGTGAGAATAGACCAGTCATATTTAAGCAGAATGTGTCTTAAAAAATGTACATATAAGTTTTGATAAAACCACTATAAATGCAAATTAATTTGCAATTTTAGGACCGCCTGAAGTCATCCATCACACAGCCTGATGCACCAGAGCTGTTGCATCCCATCCTTGTGCCTCTTAGATTGGTGGGTCTTCACTCTTCATTCACTAGTTTGTCCATCCCTCTCGGTGTGTGGTATTGACTGAAGCAACACTCTTTCTCAGATGGTGAAAACCACTGGAGGGCCAGAGTTAGGTGCATCAGTGGTCAGTCCTGCTATGACCAGTGGTGCTGTTTCACTGCTCCAAGAGCATCTGACCGAGGGGGAAAAGGGACTGTGGACTTCATTAGGGCCCAACTGGACTTCACCCCGGTCTGTGTGTTGTACATGTTTGTATTTGTGTGTAAATATCTGTCAGTGTGTCATGTTGCTCTGACTAGATCCTCCTGCCTTCTTTCACAGTTCACAACTTAGTGTGTCTGTTCCTCCATACGCACCTGTCTTCCTGGATGGGTGGCAGCCTCCAGCGATTGACTCAACTAGCCAGCCTTTGGAGGATCCCATCGAGTCACAGCACAAACAAGATGCCCTTAGGGGAAGTAGCGCGGCACAAACTCTACAGAACCAAGCACGACAGACAGCGGAAGGCCATGAGGAAGACACTGGTGAAGTGTAAGCATGTAGACACTGAAGAAGAACAAGGCATAATTATCTTTTATAGCAGGAGTGACAAGCCAGCCAAATTCCTAATGACTTTAACCAGCAGTTTATTGCCTGATAAAATCCGTCTGGAGGATGAAATAAATCATATCGGTAATAATCATATTTTTTTATATACATGATGCATATGTTTGAAATGACATTTCTATTCCAGAGATGGAAGTAGCCTTCCACCAGAGGGTGAGAGACTTTACTGCTGCAGTTACGACTTTGTGGCTCGAAACAGCAGTGAACTCTCTGTGCTACAAGGAGAAACACTGGAGGTACACACCCATAATTAGACTGAGAGGAAGTAGAAGATGTCACTAAACTCGACTGATTTGTGAGTCATCTTTTGTTCAGGTAATTGAGTCATCAAAACGATGGTGGAAGTGTCGAAATCGCTTTGACCAGATAGGATTTGTTCCCTTTAATATCCTGGAGCCTCTGTCTGCTCTGAATAACACTGGTAGAGACAGCCCAGTGGTACGCAGACAGTCAACGGTAGAGTACATACACACACAGTTTTTGCTGTTGCCTCAAACACTGGTGGCATTTTCTCTCATGCTGCCTTGCAGTTTTTATTAATTCCTGCTTTTCCACAACAGAGGACGGCCCTTTCCCCTCGGTCAAAGTACTTCTCATACGCTCCACAAAGCCCAGATGGGACCAGTCCATCAAGCCCATTGCGACCACAGAGCATGGTTTTACCTTCTACAACAATGCAGGGAGAAGACAGTGACCGAGGTAACGTGCCTATACATGTTGAATTATCAGCCATGGTAAATCACAAAGGGGGACTTGTTAGACTATCAAGGGAGTTCAAAGAAGTTTTTGATCTCAGGAACTTCCTGTGTTAAATTTCTTGGAAGCTGCAACCCATAAACTCATCCAAAGACATGACAAGTAAGTGAAAAAAAGCTAAATAAACTATAATTGCAGCGTGCTATTTGCAGAATATAGATTAAGGCATTTGTGCAAGAATCTGCAAATGAAACAAGTGAACATTATCTTAAAACAAATCCCTATATCTCACTGAAATGTTAATTTAATTAGAGAAATAATTGGTGAGCTTTGTTTTTTTTTTTTTGCAGGTGCAGTCAGATGTTTGAACAGTGTAGTATTACAGAATAACGGGATGTTGTTGATAGGAAGTACAGGGATTAACTGGACGTGAACTGACTGTGTGGTCTAAAAATCAGTTGACATTTTGTTGACACATATCATTAACATTTATTGCATTAAAGTAAATGCAAAACAACCCTAGGTGTGGAGCACTAATGTTGGGAAAACTACTTGTTTTTTGTGTGTATCATATTTGCAGTCCTTATAATGAATGATGAGCTTCTTCAGCGACTGGCTGAGAAAAGAGGCTCAGTCCGTCGGGTGGTCCCCCGCACAGCTGACACTTCTGTACCCCTGAACTATCACTCACCGTCTGCCGAGGTGGAGGCCTGGCTCACCAGCAAGGGCTTCAGTCAGCAGTGAGTGTGCACGGTTGGAGGAGACTCCAGCTCACACAATAGTTCAGTTATACCCAAGCCTCAAGCTCCACAATCACATCTAACATGTCCAACACTGTTTGTGTGCCTAAATGAGTCACTTTATGTATTTGTATTACTAATGATATAATCACCACATTATGGCTTTAATGTTATACTAAATGAAAGTGATCCAAGTGCATTATTAACTCTACTGTATCAGGAAATTTAAAGCAGACTCAGATGTTATTGGAGATTGCAGTGAGTTGTATGGGGGCGCTTACTGGACGCTTGGGTACTGTCGACATGAAGAACAATGAAGAAAATCAAATCAAAGTCATCTCCATAATGAATTGCATTATCCTTGCAGCACATACAGCCTTCAACAACCACTCCTAGATATTGTTTAGTGGACAACAGCGCCCCCAAATGTCAAAATGTCCTCCATGCCAATGTTTTTATGTTGCATCTTAACTGTGAGTTGAGTCAAATTTAAATACTGGGCAGAGGGCATTTAGAGGCAGTTTATAAAGCAGCAAGAAAAAAATAAGAAATGAATCCTCAGAGAAGAGAAATGTGGATCTTCTTTAATTTATTGCAGTTTAAATGACTGGATTCTTCGATAGGTGAACCTTTTAACCATGATAGTTCATTTAAGAAACATAATGTAACTGCTTTGCCTTAAAATAACAGCTTCAAAATCATTTGATGGTATGATCACAGTGTTACATGTTTACTCCAAGATACAAGTTTTCAATATACTGTAACGTAATATTGTTAGGATGTAATGAGTTTTGTTAGTGGTTAGCACCAACATTAAGTCAGACAAATTGTTACGGACTTGGGATTAGTATCTACGACAGTGGTGTTACACTCAGACACTTGAGGGGGGGCCAAATTGCCCAAAACGCCAATTTCTACATAATGTTGCTCTACGGTGAAGAAGCACAGACACTGATTTTGTTGCTCTCATCTCTGTTAGGACGATTCAGAGTCTGGGCATTCTAACTGGAGCGCAGCTGTTTTCCCTGAATAAAGAGGAGCTCCGCGCAGTGTCACCAGAGGAAGGTGCAAGAGTTTACAGCCAAATTCTGATACAGAAGGCCCTTCTGGAGGTTTGTCGATTGTTTGTTTTGGCCGTACTGTGTGTTTTTGTGTGTGTGTTTGTGTGGTTATGCATGGGTCCAGGTTTTTTGACGTGGGTGTGTGCTCAGCCTTGACTTATGCACAGACTTGCACCATTTTACATTGTTACTGACCTACATTGATTAAACATTATTTACTTTTTGATTTCCAAAACTCCAAATCTGTATTAGCTGATATGGACCTTGTTAATCAATAGCTGCTGTGGGTAGATTTTATAGTTGTTAATTACTAGAGAGCTCTCTTGTTGTTGGTCTGGTATTCAACGAATTTCAAAATGGATGTCTTCAGGTGTGTCTTTTATTTTAACATTCACAGCACGGACATTGGTTTTAAAATGCAGCCGAATGACGGCGAAAATAACAGTTCCAAACTAATGGACTAAAGAAGTTGGGAGCCTTCTTAAGAAATTTGCCCCACCAAAAGGTTTCTTTAACATTTGGTTGTGAATTCACATTTTTTTCTTGTGTCCTCCACAGGATGTACGCAAAGCCACAGAGCTCGAGACTGTGATGGAGAAGCAAAAGCTGAAGATTGACCAATAATCAGGGAGTGATGCAGTGTGACCTGGCTTTCAAACTAATACCGATGCGGCATCAATGGTGATAAATGCGTTAGTGCCCACAGTTGGACACACAAAGTGACGTTACAGATTAATTTAAATCATCCATGCTGTTATGTCTCATATGTGCCACAGACTCATCAACTGTGCATGCTGTGCAAAACGTGAAGCTCACTCACTAATGCTAATTGATATTTGGCCTGGTTTGGATTTCCACATGTTTTTAAGACATATAAGCTTTAAACTAAAGTTATTTTACCATTTGGTGTTCATCATATTTGTACACTTTAAATATTTCTATTATCGTTCATAAGCCAGTATCTGAATCTTTAAACATGACAATTAACATAAATGCAGTACAATAAACACTGATTGTTCGTTTCAAGTGTTAACAGCAATGGACTGAATCTGCTTTTTAGAAGTATAAAGAACTGCATTCTGTACAAAAATATCTATGACTCGACAGAACAGTCAAATATTTGATTTTTTGTGTTTATTGCCAACTCACAAGACAGTGTTGCTTGTTGCAGCCAGATGCCGTTTCAGATCAAAAACATAAACTGATGTCATAAATATTCAAGTTCAGTCCTGACTCCTCTTATAATGCTCTGTGGAGACTTAAAATGTTTCCTGATTCTGTGTTTTTCATTGCGACTTCTGCTGTTTCGCATATTATGACATACTGTACAATACAGAAATACATAACAGTACATTGCTGTCAGAGTACTGGCTTGAATAAAACATTGTGTATTATTTCTTTTATCATAGATATGAATTTGCTTCAATTCTTCTTTTCATATTCTGACATAGACAAGTCATATGATCAGGATGTAGTACACATAAATACAATTTAATAAAAAGTAATTGAATTATTAATACTGAAGATGTCAACATAAAATCTGAATCCACCCAGAGCTCAATAGCAGCAGGTGGAGGTAAATCATCATCATCAACAACATTTAATTTTACAGCACCAGCACATACAGAAAACATTGACCAGAAGTCAAATGTTAGATTTAGGCTTGACTATGAGCAACTATTCCAATATCAGACAATTCCTGAAAAAGTTGGGTACTTTGTTGAAAATGTTTGACATGACTTCAGTATACAAATTTAACCAATTAAAATTTGAGTCAAGTAAAATAATTACATAAAGTATTTGAGGGACATAGTTCAAGTATAGAATTAACTCCAAACCTGTACACAAATGTCCTCCACATTCACCGGATCTTAATCTAAAGGAGGACATTTGCGATGTGGTTATGGACGGGCTATTTGCAAGATGGATGTGCAGCCGACAAAACTGCAGCAGCTGTGTGATGTTATCAGATCAATACGGACCAAAATCTCTGAGGAAGATTGATCCAATCCAGTACAGCAAGACGTAATGAATAAAGTGGCCGTCGAGTGCACATATATAGTATTTTACTTATTATTCCTTCACAGCAAGGCTTTGTGGAAATATGTTATATAATGTTTTATGTTGCCAAAAAGACGATTTCAGTCTCTTTAAAACATGGGGATTGTTTTCTCGCTGTGTTGACAGACTAGGGATTCTTTGTAATGCATAAGCATGTGGGAGCCGTGCCTGATCATCACACAGCAGAGCAGCTAACAGGGATACATTACACCTGCCTTGAGTCAAAGTATATTAAAAACATTTAAACTGTAAATCAGGTCCTAACAGTTTCTGCATCTGTCATTTGTGTTTGATATATTCATGTATTTCACACACATTAATAAGATAATCTGTCACTGAATGACAAACAATTAGTGCAAACATCCCATCCTGAGATCAAAGGCAAATGTTTCCTATTTTAAATCTATATGTGTAGTTGAAAATATAAAAAACTGACATAGTTTTAAACAAAAAATCTTTGTGATTCTAAGTGCACTTATTCTGAGGTAAATTATTTGGTAGGAACACTCAACATGACTCATCTTTTTCCAATCACTTTGGTCACACTGTCTTAAGAAACAGACCTTCGAGCAGCAGGAGAAGAGGCAGTATTACTGATTCTCACTGCGTTCGATTCTCAGTCTTCACAGCTCAAAGGTGCTGCCGTGGTCACAGCAGTCCCAGTTCAGGAGCTCCTTTCCCTTAAACCACAGCTGGATCTCTCTCTGTGCCCCCTCCAACGAATCACTGGCATGAACGACATTCCTTTAAATGAACAACACACGTCATTATTTTACCTCCAGGGCAGAAAAATCTCATGCAATAAGACCACAAGATGCAGTATTTGTAAAGTTCCAGCCTCATGTGGTTGTTATTTAATCCTGAAATATAAGTTACTGTTAAGTTACTCAAGTACTATTTCACCATACACATGATGAGATCAAATGACATCCCATTACCTGCTGACATGAATGCTGAAATCCCCTCTGACTGTGCCTGCCTGGGCCTCAGCTGGGTTTGTATGTCCCACCATCATACGTGAACTCTCGATCACTTTGTACCCTTCCCACACCTACACAAACATAAAAACAAATACTCTGTATTGTGCATAAATTATTTTCTAGCAAGGATTTTCTAAAACATTCATGTCTGCTAAACTAATGGAAAGGTGGAAAATGTAATTTAAAAAAAGTATAAATAAGGAGGCAGACAGAAGAGCCCTCACCATGACAACCACAGGCCCTGAGGTCATGTACTGCAGCAGCCTGGGATAGAAGGACTTTGTCCTTAGTTGACTGTAGTGCTGAGACAGGAGATCATCGGACACCTTCACAAGAGAGGCAGCTACAGTTGAATAAGAACGCGGTCTTGCACATCACACAAGCGCCACCAAACATTTATTTCAGACTTCTATACCTGCAACATTTTCATGCCCACCAGCTTGAAGCCCCTCTGCTCAAACCGCTGAATGATCTGTCCAACAAGGCGACGTTGAACTCCATCTGGCTTTATCGCTATAAGAGTCCGCTCCTTTACACCTGGAACACCTGCCGGGAAACACAGAAGAGAACTCCTAACTTCTATAGCTCTAACCCTCACAAAGTGCAAATATTAGTGACCTGGAGGGAAGAGGACAAATATTGACCCCAAACCACCCACATCCAGAGAACCAGACAGCCACAACACAGGCATGTGTGAACACATGTGATATGTATTTAGATGGTTATTTGTGGTTCTAGCTGCGCACAGAATAGCAGCTCCAGCACTACTGGGAGCTAATGAATGAGTGTATGCGATCAATTACATTCACACGTGACCTGCCACGAGAGGAACTCAGTTGGCATTTAACTTTAGGGCTGACTGTGCCAGTGAAGTACAGCGATTCGTAAACAGGCTGGATGGAAGTTTAGTTCTGGGAGAAAAAGATTCGGATGTCTTTACAAGGCACCGGGCTTTGCCCTTTACGCACAAGTCCTGGCCTGATTACGCACACCACAGGTCACCGTTTCTGTTACCGACACCATCATCACTATCTTCTGTGCCTCTGACCCAGTTCAAGTACATGACCCCATGAGTTTGGCAAGCAAATTTGTTTTCGCTAACAGCAAAGGGTTGGAGCAAAAACACATTGCGCATTAGAGGTAAAGTCTTAGATTCGATGACAAGAATGCGGATTTGTAGGATAATCATTAAAATCTGAATAAATACATACATTTATGTCAGGATCACATTAAAAATGTTTTTCCTAATTGGTGTTCTGAGCCATTACACTTGATATCGTTCCTTAATGAAAGGAAAAAGTGAGCAAGAAATAACAAATGCACACTTCGTTAATTCCCTTCAGACGAGCTGATGTGAAATTCGCTCACTTACTTGATAAGCTCCTGCGCCCAGCAGCTCTGTGATAGCCGGATAGAAGAGTTTCCCGAGTTCCCGAGCAAAACTGTTGAAGGATTCTGTTAAAAAAGCACCGCTGCATCATGACCATGTTTTGACGTGTGTTCTGCCAGCCTCTGGCGAGAGAAGTAAACCCTCCTCAATCAAAACTCACGAGTCATCCCCCTGTCTGTCTGTCTGCCCCCTTATTGTCACTCAAACTGAAAACATAGTTAACTCCAGTGATGCCAGACGTGACTCCATGAGATTTCAGCACTGAGCAATGATTCAGAAATATTTCTCATGTACATCTGATTCAATCACTATATTCATAGATGATGCTTAAAGTTTTTATATCTGTTCACTCAAGCAATGATCCGTTTCCAGTCCTCTGTATGCAACAGTGGACGTTGTGACCGTGAGTTTAAGAGTCAAACACTGATCTTGCCACTTACGTTCCTGCAAGTACAGCTTTGAAAACATGTTTTAATTTTATACAATATCTCGCCCTTTAACCATATGGTAACTACAACAAAAACATCTATGATCATGGTACAAGAATGTTTAAGGGGTATTCAAGCCACTGAGCAAGGCCATTTTCAAGGAGTTAGTGGACTTAAACGGGACAATAAAACAAAACAGAAAAGGGTTGAAAACTTGATGTAGAAAGACGCCTTTTGGATCTTTTTTTAAGCTACCAAAACTGTTGGATCCTACATTTCCCACCATACAACTCAACTGTCTCTTCATTAAACACTACATGCCATATTTATCATCCACTGGACACCCCCAAGACATAAAGCACACTAATAGTAATGAATAAAGTGATCTTGAGTTGAATAATGGTGGGTCCCCCTTTAAATAAAAGCACATGGATATGAAAATCTTCGTCATTGTAGGACATTTTAGGTTCATTTCCAATGCAGTGAAAGTCTCTAAGTGTTAAATCTACACTAAATATAGCCCTAATACTTTACAGTAAAAATATCCATAATTTTAGACATATTTAGCAACAAGATGAGACGGAACAGACCACAATGTTGAAGCTGCATGTTCAGCGGACAGAAGAGATGATTCAATATTTTGTGTTGGTTTGTGAAGTTGTTTAATTCTTATTCCTGTGCTGATGCTTCCTATCGCCCGCATGCTGCGTCCTCAACATTTGTTGCATGCTACGCATAAATTCTGTCTAAGGGTTTTTAACAATTCATAAATCTAACATCTGCCTCATCCATATGCTCCGTCAAGACTCAGACTGACTATTTGATCATTTGTGCATGTGTTCAAATAAATGACTGTCATGGGGAAAAAATAAATAAAAATCAGCAATTTAACTAGGTGAATTTCAGTTAAAAGCAAATTTAAAAAGGGATGCCATTGACAAGTGTAAAACAGAACAGTGTCAACATACAGAAAAATCTGAAATCTCTTAATACAACCATTATCCTCACAAACAATACTGTATCAACACTGCAAGAGTTGATAAAATCATGAGATAACAAGTACCTGAGTTTTACTAAAAAAAAGCACTTTATTAATCAAGCAGGTTTTCTCATTTTCAGAATGGAATGATATGAAAGATCTTAAGTTGAGAGTCTGTCTCCTTTGGAGATGAAAACAAAATTGAAGGCAAAATGAATAAAAGCAGACATTTTTAAAAACTCAAAATGAGTTGAAAGTGCTCAGTCCCAGCCCAGCTTTGTTGCAGAGGCTTGGGAAAGAAGGCCTGGCTCAGACTGCTCCAGGTCTGGGCAAAAGCCAACTGCAGACCAGGTTTCGTTTCTTGCCAAATTATCATTGGCAACACATAAGGAGGGCGCTGCTTTTAAAAAAAAATAATTAAGCGCCAACCTTCTACAGTAGAAATCAAAGAGAAAAATCAGCAGCATCCTCAACCTCCAATTACTCAACCAAACCATGTGTGTTGTTCCTGCCTATCACTATGAATAGGTGGAGCAAAGCTGAATTGGAGAAGGAGTGTTGGGCAAAGTGGTCAGCACAGGCAGTCCTTGATCATAGTTGAAGTGTGGATTGGTTCAAGCAGTCATTGTGCTATAGCTTGATGGTGCCAGTGGGCAGGCTACTATTACACAGTCTGTAGTAGCGAAGGTCATTCACCAGCCTCTGCACACTTTGCGTGAACGAAGGCAAGTCCTGGAAAAACGAGAAAAAGTTGAATTACTTCACAGAAGAGACAGAAGTTGACTATGTTTAGAGAGAAGAGAGGAAGAAAACAACATTCAACACAACAGGCAAATAAGAAAAAAACACTGGTGATAGAGGGGGATACTGAAAATGCCCAAAATCAATCTTTAAACATATTGCAGTTTCATTGTTAACCTTATACAGCAGCGAACTATATGGCCCAGAGTAAAGACACTCCTAGTATTTACTGAGCTCAGGTGTTTCAGCTACACCCATTGATAACAGGGGCATAAAAACCAGAACATAGTCACTCCATAACAAACATTGAAAATGGACTGAAAAGAGCTCAGCGACTTCACACATAGCACTGTCATAGGATGCAACCTTAGTGCAGAAAAGTGAGGAAATAATATGTGACAATTAGATCTACTCCGGTCAACTCAAAATGCTGTTTTTGTGAAGTGGAAGTTTCCTGGGGAAGTGGTAGACCATGCAAACCCATATTGGGGCCAACAAGTGCATAGAAATTGCCTCACATCAACACAAAAACTATGCATCGTGACCTTGATGAAAAGGATTCCCATGTTCGAGCAGCAGCATGTTTAATTTCACAACAAATTAAGCACTCCCAAACCTGCACACAACACTGCGGCTAATTGCTGCAATGCCGATTTGACCTCAGTTGACCTTTGCATGAAAGTACAACTCTGACTATGAGCATCAGTGCCTGGCCCCCACAAATGCTCTTTTGGTTGATTGGGCAAAATCCCACATATAGAGCAACATTTTTGTGAAAGTGCTCTAACTAGAGTGACAGTTTTTATGGCCACAAATAGGGGGTGGTCCAACTCCATATTAATGACCATGGTTTTGGAAAGGGATGTCTAACAAGCTCATATAGATGTGATGGTCAGATGTCCACTGACTTTAGGCCATACAGTTTATGTATGTATTATGTATTAACAGTTGGTCAAGTCTGTGAAATCTACTTACAGAACGTTTGTTTATACTAGCTTTAAAACTGTTACTTCAGTATGATTCAGATAAACGGGAGAAAAAAAAAACGCAACTAAAAATGTCCATCTCACCCGTTCAAGCTTGAAGTTGCGTGCGAGAACAGTCCGCTGGCTGGTGTCCACACCCTGGCAGCCATTGAGGAACTCTGGCATGAAGGCCGAGTAGAAGGCATCAAAGTCGACAGAGGCCATGTTGTAAATAGCAACGGTGATTTCCTCCTGAAGAAGGTCGTGGCTTTTGTGGAGAAGGACCTGCAGCAGCACGTTGATGAAGTGGAGGAGCATGGAGGTCCGGAAAAGCTTCTGAAGAAATATAAAAACAAAACGATGACATCGGAGTCACTGTAGAAGTCAATCATTCACAGAGTGTGGACGAAGGGACCCGTTGTCTTACTTACTGGTGAATCTTTTTCATCAAATATACCATGAAATAATTACGTTTTGTGTAGGACTGACAGATGGTTGCATTCATATTGATAAGCAGATTATTTGTCAGAAAGGGATCTATGTCTAACAAGTTTTACTGATAAATACATAATAAATATAGGAAAAATATAAAAACGTCATACAAATGGTATCCTAAAAAAGACTGCTTAACTTTGCAGCTGTTATAACATGTATGAGGTCACATTGACATATTTACATTGGTACACATGCCCCTTTCTATAAATAGTGAAGGTTGGCAAATGTACAATTGGTTTGATAATGATTGAAAAATTTGAAAGTGACTTCTGCTCTCCAACATGAAGTACCTTTAAAAACAAACATACTGTCATAAAGCCCAACCTACTCTGTGATACAACTTGTGCTTGCTGTTCAGTGACTCCAAATAGGAGAGATTCTGCTTGAAGATGTGGATGTCCGGCTGCAGGAAAGACTGTCCGAAAGCCTGGGAAAAAAATTTCAGCACAAGTCAGTTTCACAACTTAACACTGACTGTTAATCTATCCAAAAGGCCTATGATGACAATTTAAGCCACATGCATACACAAACCTGCATGGCAGCTGTGAACTGGGCCTCATTTTCCATGGTATCTTCAGGGGCTCCTCTTTGGACACTTGTTAAGACTGAAGTTTTAAAGAAGTACCTCCAGTTTTGATGAAGAATTTGGTAAAGCAACTCGAACATCTCTGCCTTGACGTCTGGGGAAGACCGCTATCAAAGACAAGAGATTGAATGAGCATCTGTAGTCCAGGAAATTTAATGATTGTCAAACCCCCCCCAAACATAGCATCGGAGTGACATCATCATTACATGTTATTGTAACTGTTACCCACTATTAATGGGATTATTTCATGTAATACAGGCTTTTCAACATCATTCATATTTAACTGTAGGGGAATTGTTTTATGATTTCCAATGGAAGAAGTGACATCACATGCTAATTATAGGTGCTGACAGGCAAATGAGTGCAGATACAGAAAAAAAAAAATCAAACCGCAGAATGAATGTCAACTCAAAACAGGTGAGCACCAACTTACCTCTGCCACAACAGGGTAAACCTGCTCCATGCACAGAGAGAGGATGTTGGGCAGGAAGGGCTTGAACGCTTGGCCTGGCTCTTGCACCACTACCTGCAGGATTTTCAGGAACTTCTGTACCACTCTACACCCTGCACTGCCCTCCTGCAGAATACTGGCTGCCAGCTGTTCCCTGGAGCACATTGTGACATGCATTAATGAGGCTGACACCAACATTTTCAGGGTTTGACCCAATGGCATTTAATCTATCTAGACAGGATGTAATAAAACTGACAACTTACAAATTAGCATTAGTTTTTAATAATAATGGAGAAGTAACACTTTTTTTTATTTTTACCTGGTGAACATGCTGAGAAAAGTGTGGATGATCTGCCCTGTGAAGGCAACACCCATCTGTACGCGTAACGCCTGGAACAGTGTCAAGAAGAAGGCCAACATCTCATCTGTCACATCTGGAAAAGAGAAGTAAAAATGTGCAGTGCATCAGTCAGACAAACCTCTTTGTTTAAGTTTATAATTTTTGTATTAATTATTATCAACTGCACTGAGTTCAAACAGCTACAAATTCTTTCTATGCAAACAGAGTACAACTTTTCCAAATACAGTGCATACAAGGATAGGCCTCAGTCCCATGTGACAGAACAAGTAGGTACAGAAGACCAAACAGACAGATAAGATCAACTTTATACTGTGATAATCTCTAAATGGATAGCTACACTCTAGATAAGAGACACTGACCTGGCTGCTGAATAAACACTGGGAAAAGGCTGAGGGACACTTGGACAGATTCCTGAAGACTCTGGTAACAGATCTGACGGGATTTAGTGGATTCCCCAGAGATGCTGTCCACCATGTCTCTGAGCACAGGCAGGGTCTGCTGTATCACTGCTTTCACTGGGGTGTAGAAACAGTCAGAAAACACACTTAGAGCAGGACATAGAAATGACAGGGTGTGAAAAAGGACATCAGTGTAATAAATATAACATAAACAAAACAAGAAATACTGACTGTTATTCAGATCAGGTTGCCGTGGAGTAATGTTCACTGTCCCTCTTAAAATACGATACTCTCGAGTGAGTGCTGCCAGTAGGCTGGCATGGTTGCTGGAGCGCGTCTGCCACTGCTGTTCATTCTCTGGTAAATTCGGCCATGGGAGCAACAGCATGTTGGACAAAGCCCTACACACCAACATGTGAGCCTGTAGGAGAAGGCAAGTGCACATACAAATATACACAAAGCAATTAACTCATGTGCTGATTGCATTTTCAAGGGGTTCAAACTTTTTTTTTTTAAATCTACATACTTGAATGGTTATGCTTGAGTAATGTTTGCTTTGTCAGAAAACAGAAACTGACTAATGATCTGTCTTATGAACTACCAACTTACAATAGTATACCTCCTATGCTACTTCTCAAAACTGAACAAATCCTTTATTTTTTGTTTTGTTTTACCTCCTGGGGAAGTCTGCGGGTCTGATTCTCTGTTGTAATGAGGTTGAAGATGTTCTGAACACCTGGCAAAGTGACCAAGAACACAGGCCGCACTGTGGAGGTTATGGAAACCATCAGATGGCATGCTGAGAGCAGCAACTTGTCTGGTACCTGGAGACAAAATATAAGTGTTTGAATGCGAACAATTTCCACTGTTTCTCTTCTCACTATTTAACCCTCCCAAGTTTTAAAAACTAATTGATTGCATTGTCTAATGCCATTCAGTATGATATTTGAAAATGGGTGAAATATGGTCTTTACCTGACTAATAGTTAATAAAAGTTAAACGGAAAATAGCTTTTAACGCTCAAGAAAGGGGAACATCAACCAACAAGGAGCAGATAAATAAACAGGGGCTTGTCAACAGGGGCCAAAACATGTCAAGTTTCAGCATATTCCATGACTTCCTCCTTAATGAACTACTGTGTCAACATAAATCATAACCAATATTTTTATTGATTCAAGTAAACATGAATTGTATTTTATGTTTGACCCATAATCAATCAAAATGTCTTTACCAATCAAGAGATTCTGCATAAATCAACAACAAAAAGAAAAAAGAAAACACAAATAAACAGCCAATTTACCTTAGCTGTGATGAGTGGGCTGCTGGCATCTATTGCAGATGTAATGAGGTTGATGAACTGGCTCTGATTTTGACTGTGGACCTCACTATAGAACTGTGCCAGCCAATGAGAGTAGGCTTGCAAAGCAGCAAGAGCCTGCGCATGTCTGTAATGAACAAAGCAACACACATAAACACAGTAAAACACAAAACTAAACATTCAAATGTGATAAAGACTGATCTGGATTTTAATCAGGTCAGTTAAAGAAATACAATTATTCTAGATATTCATTATGTAAAACAGTAGCTCTGGTGGGTACCAACAAGAGGCAACTTCAAACTGTGCTAACAGCAAGAGCTGTCTTTTCAGTGGCTTTGGTTAGTGCTGTGAAATATGATGATGTTAAGTGTCTTTATTCACACAAACACTCAAGCTAGTGTTCACACGATCAGTTCCCCCATTATGGTCTGCAAAAGGCTGCACAAAGCATTTCATAACACAATACACAAACACATAACAGCTTAGTCTTGTTATTTGTAAGTGAAACTATAGTTCCCAATGGTGTGACTTGACATGTTATGGTTGACCTTCCCTTTAAACATGTGATACTCACACATCAATGAGGTCTGGCTTGAGCACAGAAGGCACAGCGGTCTCGAGGTCGTAAAGGCTGGTCTGGGAGCCGTAGCAAGTCACTTCGACCAACCTTGGAAAAGAAACAGATGATCCATTATGATATTTTGCTTTTTAAATGGAGCAAGATGACAGTTGACAGAAAATCAACCACCACTAAAAATCAATCAACACTATTTGGAACAGAAAGCAATTAACTTAAGAGTGAATGCGATTCAGTACTATGGACTGTTGAATGGCAGTTTTGTTGAAGCATGTTATATCCTAATGATGTAGGCACAAGAAAGACTTCTTAATGATGGAAAAGTACATTTAGAGAACTGACCTCTCCACCACTGCCAGGGCATCAGTGAAACGTGCAGCAAAGATTTCTCCGATGAAATGCTCAGCCAAGCGTCCGACAGCTTGAAGTAGGGAGCTGAGGTCCCTGAGAGAACAGTGAAGTCGACGGCAATCATTCTCCGCAGAGATATTAAGCCTCCGACCTGAAGGAAAAACATCATGAAAAGCCATCCACACATTTTTCTGTATTCAATTAGTATCACTCCGTGTCATTATACCTCAGTACAAAAGACAGAGGGTAAAGCGAGAGAAAATTTGAAAACAAAAGGAAGGCTTCTTACTTGTGCCAGTGGTGGCAATAAACTGCTGCAAACCCATGTATACGTCCAAATTTTCTTGGAGGACTGGAAACTTGAGAGAGAAAAGAGGAATAAAGAGGAAGCTGCCACTGACTGGCATCTATCACGATACATTTCTGAACACGTATTAATAAAATCCATCACCATGTGAAAAGAATTGTCAGTTGAATTCTTCTTCAAGCTTTTAACTTGTTAGTATAAAGACACATTGGAAAAAAAAAAAACAGCTGACATACAAAAACATGTAGCAAACACAATACGGAAATGCAACACAAAAATAGAAGAGCAGAAAAAAACCCTCTGAACCAAACACAATACCCACAAAGAGGAACAAAAAAGACTGCAGTTCATCTCTTGATATGTGTTCTGATATAGTCTGACATGTTGTTAACACCTAAAATTTTTTTAATTTTTTTTTTATTGTATTACATCATTATAAATTGATTATACTGCTATTTTCCTGTTTGCTATCTGAACTGAAAGTGAAATGCAAGCTTCTACATAAAACAAACTAAAAGAGTTACTATCAAAAAATATTTTACCTAAAATGTGTCCTCCACTGTGTACATTATTTATCTTAAGAGAACGTGTTTTTAGTGACTTTAACCTATTGTTCCAACTTAGCATTAATTATTGAGCAACACTGTTGTAGATACCTATAACTGAATATATATTTGACACAATTAATTGACAAGTATCAAAACTTTTGACAATGACTATGTTTAAGGTGGCATGATCACATTGTCTGTGTCTTATAGTCTTTATGTATTTTGAACCATTGTCTTCATCTCTTGTACTATTATGTTATGAACAGATTTGTTGACTTTGTGACCTTTGTTTTAAGTTGTGTTTTTTATGACTTACACTCTCCTGTCTAGCTGTTTAAATGCTGCACCATAGGCTCCTGGGAGACAGCATTTAATCCCAAATGTACAGTAAATGGATGGGCAAAAAAAGACAGTACAAGTCTAATGCACACCTGGAAGTCAATCAAGGCCAAGTGCTCTAATAAGGTATTCTGGGGGTCAGTTTTGCCTTTATGTTTTCGGAAGCTATAGTGTGCACACAGATGTTTAATGTTCTAAAGGCAGGAAACACACTGGCCCAAACATTGGACATCTGAAACGTTTGGGGAGAATCGGACGAGTTCTGGAACAAATCTGTTCGGTGTGTTCAGCTGTGTTGGAAGCTTTTGGAACCACGCGGACGGTGTCTGGTCAGATTCAACTAGCAAAGTCTGAGAGCGTTGGCGGTCTGATGATTGGACGCCATTGGATACTCTGATTGGTTGTGTGCTAGCTGTTCAATGACCATTCTGATTGGCAGTGTGCTAGCGAATCAGCACGATGTGTGGGAGGGGCAGAATTGACCACTTGGTGCGGTTTCTCCTCATTACTTTTTGCTCCTGCGACGTCTTCATATAATAACGAGCTCGAGAGCAGACAACGCGACCATCAACTCAGCCATAATGATCTTTCAAGTAATGCCAAGTATTGTATTCCACAAACGTCTTCTCAGGTCAAACGAATACTGAGCCAATACTGTGTGCACTATGGTGTGCACTATGGTCTGCACTCCATTCCGTCATTTCCTGTTTTCATGCTTTGGATTACTGGCACGAGACTAGCACCACCCAATGCTAAGGAGAATGATTACATCTTGCACAAGCGCAGAATGTACACGCTACTGTGTTGTTGGCAGTAGTCGAGGGGGTATGTTTAATGCAACTTTTCTGCCGAACGGGTCAGACGAGAGGCAACGGAGTGGTCACATAAAGGCAGTTGGCCATTGGTTTGAGTCTGGGCGGTGTGTGGGCCCCTTAAGGCTGTAGGCATTCATGCAGTTGACAAACAAATTTAGAGCCCAGCAAATACTTTCCATATCAGTACTGAAGAAAATCTACAATTGCAGCTATTTTGTAGCTGCTGGAACACTTAAATGGTGCAGAGATGTACACTTAAAGATACCTAAAAAGCTTACAAAATGTCATGGTGACACAACATAAACTCTTACCAGAGTGGAGAATGCATGGGATGGGAGGAGTTCCATCACCTTGGCAACCACCTCCAGACTCTGACGCAGGTACCTTTGCCACTCAGTCTGTTGCTATAGTTACCAAATAAGAAAGGAAAATCAGACTTTGAAGTGTAAAGTCTTAAATGGGCTAATAATATAATAAACTTTATCAGAGACATTGTGTAGCTACAAGAGACAAAGTAAAAGGTGAATCTGACAGACTGAGATATATCTAAATTGTTCTTACATCATCGTCCAGAGTCTCATCATCCAGTTCTTCCAACTGGGCCTGATTATATCTGAACTGTATGCGATTCAGTACTTCCCTTAACAGAAGAACTAGGGCATCTTTGTACCTGTGAAGATATTACATTTTAAACAAAGGTCAGTCAAAAATCAGGCACACAAGATCATATTTTATAAGGTTGCATTACTCTGATGTAATCTTTTTTTGTTCAATGGGTAACACCACAGAAGTTTATAAGGAACCAGTTTTATTTTGGGCAACTTACCTATTTAGAACACTTTCTCTGTCAGCGAGTCTGCTTTTGATTTTGGTTGTTAGAAAATCCAAAAAGACACTCCATATATCCAAACAGGCAAAGTAGCCTTCGTGGGTAGGCTGAAACCCAAGGAGAAGAAGTATTGTAATCTCTGAGAACTCACAGTTTGCAGAAAAACCTGTAGAAATGAACAACCTTTGGTGTATACTGCATAAACAAATGACTGTTCAACCAAATGATAATTACCTGGTTGAAGGTGTACTTGAAAAGCAGGGCAAGAAACTCTACAATTGGAAACTGAGGACTAGACTCAATCCGCCTCAAGTGAACACTGACAAACAGGCGCAGAAAATCTGTGAACTTTTCCAAGTAACTGCAATAGGAAAGAGAAAACATTACCAAACTTAACATTAAGAATAGTACAAAAAACATTATGTTGGGTGCTGTGGACATTTACGATGGTGAAACACAATCAACTGTGTTATATTGTCGTACTGTACCACCGGAGACCAGAACAGCTTCTTTCCTCAGGCTGTCAGGCTGTCAGGCTGCTCAATTCATCCTCAGCACACCACCATAAAAGATAGTTTAAATTATATGACTTTTCCATGTTGGATAAGTCATATAATTTAAACTATCTTTTATGGTAGTTATCCATCCTGGATAAGTCGGACTCCAGCTCGTTAAGGCATTAAGAATAAATGGAGCCTAGCGACTTATGTCCAGTCTGCATATTACTCTCTTGCATGAAAAAATGTTACGTCAGCAGGTTTTGGTTGGGTT
Organism: Spondyliosoma cantharus; assembly: GCA_900302685.1. Classification (NCBI taxonomy): domain Eukaryota; kingdom Metazoa; phylum Chordata; class Actinopteri; order Spariformes; family Sparidae; genus Spondyliosoma; species Spondyliosoma cantharus. The sequence goes on from OMLP01013989.1 coordinate 143,101, forward strand.
GACATAGAAACTGAGATGCAAAAGCGACCAAATTAACACTTGAAACTGATTTAGATGGTATATAGTTATGTTAACTCAAAAGATAGAGCTTTGGTATATGGCTGTAGAGAGCCAGTGTGACCAGCAGACGTAATGAAAACAAAGGCCGTTTTGAAACATAGACTGCGACAGAATGCGACAGAATGCGACAGTGCAACGTCTGACTGCAAATAGGTTTGAGTATAAGAAGGTTTTCAGACCACATGCTAGAATTGTCAAAGCAGAATCTATAGTCTAGACCAAATTTACATATGCACAAACATTAGTTTCATCTCAGGGATTGAGCCATACCTCTCATCGAGTTCCTGTAGGCGGCTCTTGACTGTATGAGCGTTATTCTCTCGTGTCAGCCTCTGCAGGAGAAAGAAGGTCTGCTGGAACATGCGCAGCAGATACTCTTCAAAATCCACTGGCACACAGTTCTTTGACACAAGCTCATTGACACAGTTCATGGCGAGTACACCAAGCCGGGCACGATCCACCTTGTTGCCCTCACTTTGCTGTCCATTTCGCCCTCCTCCGTTTGATGTTGGTGGCATTGTCCCAGGATTAAGCTGCCCATTTGAAGATGAGGAGTTGGAGGAGATGAAGGATCCAATCTTGGCCTTTGTCCGAAGATCACAGCCAAAACGTGCAAAATGGAAAATGGATGCCAGCAGTGTGGGTGTGATGCTTGTGGAGAGTGGGATCCAGCTGAACAGGTGAGCCAAACACTCCAAAACGAGACAACAGAGCTGATGACTCTCATTGTCCAATGTTGCCATGGGCTGGCAAAGCAGCTTTGAGTACTGGCTGCCCTGAAACAAATTCCCCAACAATTCCACTGGCACATTGAAAGGACAAAAAAATAGTCTGGTTAACACTCAACAACAAAGCACTTGATACAAAGCTTGCTGTGGTCAATGTCGCCACGATACTAGCAAGTCTTTGCAGTTTTAGGTAACTTAAGGACAGCCGACTCACCACTTTCCCCTGAGGTGGGTGAGGGAGGTGGGGTGGAAGCTATGACGCTGTGCTTGTCCCAGTAAGTCTCCAGAATACCTACAAAACCAATTCATACAGCATTTATAAATGTACATCAGTTTGAAAATTGGATCGGATTTACCTACATTGCAGTGTGGCACACAATACTGACAACACTTACAGTGAGAGCACTGTTAACTTTAGCATAGCCATTGCTTGATAGGTTACACTCACTTGCATGTATCAAGTACCAGTTCTGCACAATAACTAGATGGCAAAAAATAGATTAAACAGTAAGAGCATAAATCTCTTCTCTATATCTTGCCTGCAGGTTTTTCTTCTATCCAAAAAAAAAATGTATTAAGCATAGTATTAAAGATTCTTCTCACCTGTCAACAGTCCAAGCACTGTCGGTACCTGCTCCAGCAGAAGCTTACGAAGCTCATCTTTCCTGGCGACACTCAGGTCTTCTCGAGGACATGCAAGTTCTTCTGATGTGGTTTTCAACATCACCAACCCCAATGGGGCCAGAGCTGGGGACTGGATCAACTGTAGTTCACAAGAGAGTAACAGACAATAGTTCTATCAATAAAAATGAGGATGACTGAATTTTGACCATCACTTACAGGTCTTTCAAACCAGTTCTCCGACTATTCCATGCAGGGACCTAATAAATTCTATACAAGGGCTGGTACCCATATTAGGGTTATTCCCAGTGTTTTATCTCAGAAGTAGGCCTTTTCTTCTGAAATGAATATATATATATATATATATATATATAAAGAGATAT
>OMLP01013989.1:144974-165042 GCA_900302685.1 Spondyliosoma cantharus
ATATATAAAAATAAAAGCCTTTATTTTCATATATTAGTGTGAATCCCTAATAGTATGTGTGGTTGTTTAGGACATAATCTACTCGGTAAATTGATCGTAAGAAAAGAATGCATCAGAATCTCTTGCATGTGGCTTGACACCTTGGCTGAACACTTTCATGAGGGAAAACCCTGGTGTTTATCTGATCTACTACTTTTTGGTTAATAATCTAGTGTTAAACAGTCAAATAGTTTTTTTCCAAGGGTTTTAAAGATAAAAAAATCACATTAAATCTTATCTATGTAGAGCCAACTTGTCCAATCAGCTGGCATTTTAGTCTTAGGCCATCACCTTGCGCTGAAGGAAGATGGAACTCTAATGTAAACTCTTGAATGTAATCAGTGTAATCGATTGCATTTTAATTCTACAACAAAAATAAACTGTTTCAGGAGCAATAATATATCCACCAAGCAACAGTGTAATGTTGTTAGATTTTAAAAGAAAGACATTTAGCAATTTTGTAGTGAGTCATAATTCAGCACTTGTTCACATCCAGCTACATCATCATATCACAACATAACTACTTTCTTTTTGTGGACAGCAAATTCTAAATAATTAGAATATAGTGTTGAAAACACATCAAATTAAATTCAATAAAGTAAACCCCTTAGAGCAAATTCACATTGTCAAAGAACCCATCTTCAGTGTAAGATGTGCCACGGTTCTGTAGTGTTATTATTATTACTATTTTTGGGACTTTTGATGGCTTTATTAGAGAGCAGCTAAAGAGTAACACGAAATGTATTAAACTTACATTAAACATATTAATTAAACTATTATTTATTAACAGAAACAACATAAACAGGGCTTACCTGAAGTGTGTTTGTAAAGAAATCATGGTAGAACATTGGCCAATCCTGGCGACCAATGTCTACTATGACTTTGCAGAGTTTGTTACGGATGAAATATGGCACTGCTTTGTGCTGTGCCATTAGGAGTTTGGGCAGACAGCTGCGAATCTCCATTTTGTCTTGTGAAGCAACACCAATCCACATCTTGTTCACCAGGTTCTGAAAATAAAACGGAACAACTGGCTGTCAAAGCTGTGTCACAAGTAGACTATACACGTATTTTGTAACACTTCTCAATAGTGTAATGAGTGATCTCTTTGTATGATGATTCAGTTAATGCAGAAAATGTTTTTTTTTTTAACAATATAATGTCGCTCAAAAGTATTTTACTAACATGCATTCCACTAGAAACATAACGCTGCAAATGGAAAAACACAAATTCAAGCCTACGTATCTCTAATATATTAAAGAGGGTGAAACAATGCCATTAGGGGTCACTGGATGTTCAACATTCTATCCCATGCAAAGTGTATTGTATAACTTTGTGCAATACATTGCTAATTTGTTTTGCATAGTTAAAGAAATCAGGAAAGAGGAAAACAGCCTGACCAAATTCTGTTCTCAATGCCTGTAAAATAACATTTTCCTCAGCATACCATCATATTTTCAAAGCATAAAAAAGGTAAAGAAGGTCATAGACAGTGCTAGGAACTGAAAATATGTATCTCCAGCCTAGAAGACTTACTTCAAATACTGTGAGACTGTACATCATTACATACTCATTCCGAGTATTGGAGAGGAAGAACAAGCAGTGGCGCCATGCTCCACTCTGCTGTGCAAAGTTATTCAGCAGCTCCTCTGCAGAAAAAAAGGAAGTAGGCATGATCTCTGACAGCAGTTCAAGGCTATGTAGGCTAGACTGAAAGTAATGCGTCACAACACAGGAAGTGCATAAAAAAGAAACACAAAAAATACTCTCAATAGAAAGCAAAGAACGTCAGATCATATTAAACACTGTAAACTAAACTAAACCTGTTCTAAACTATCGTATATGTCAGAATACAGTACATTGTATTTTGGCAGATATGTACCAGCTATTTAAAGAATTTGGAGAAAGAAAAAAAAAAAATCACATTGGGACAAACCTTTATAACAACCTTTGACAAATCTATATTCAAAAAGGTACAAGGCCTCAAGTATATCATTACTCTTTAATCAAATAACAAGATTAAATCAACTAAGTGATCTTTTTCAATAGATACTTTTACATTTAACACAAGTAAATGCGATATTAAACTGACCCTGGGGCAAAAAGGTTGTCAATTAAAGTCAATTTCCACTTTTTTAAACGTGAAAGTCTTGCTTCTAATTTGCAGTGACTTGTTTTACAAACATACCTATTTCTCTCTTCCGCTCATTGGTCGTGCAGCTGTGAAAAAACTCTGTCATAAGGCTCTCCAGAGCACGCAGTGACGACTCCTCTGATGCCTGGTGAATAATAGAAGGTAAAGATAAGTACAAAATGCACATTTATACTATCTATTTAACAATAGACATAATCTAAACCACTGAATTCTGTATTTTTGTCATAATCATCTACCTATTATTATGACAAAAATCATACCAGCATCTGTCCATCTGACGGATACATTTTATTCATGTGTACTGCATGTCTCGCAGTATCTAATGTACACGTGCACAGCAGATACTCAGTGCACCTCACCTGACACCTGTGCATGAGCAAGAAACTCATCCTCACGGTGAACAATGCATTGCTATTCAAGTATCTTGTTTACATATGTAAGTATTTTTAAAGGCCAAGTCTTATCCATTATTTTTATGTGCAGAGTACTTCAACAGGAGGCCCTGTTAACTGACCAAAAGATGAGACCCTTTGTAAGATAGTGCTTGCAGAGGTATCTCAGGCATCCTGCTTGGGTGGCTGGCTTAATGAATTGGAAACCTTCCTGCACATGGCCTTGCCTCTGCAGAACTGTAATTGGTCCTGGCACATGTATGACTGATATTGGGATTGTGTACATTTAGGCCCAGGGTCATGGATGCTCAGTTCACACAACTGAGTATTTCTACTGTTTACAACTGCAATCGGACTTGCTCATATGATTCAAAATTGATGGTTGCATACAAATTTAAATCAAGTTGTTATAATAACAAATCATTTGTATTATGATAATTAAACAAGCTTAGACAGTAGAGGAAGTTGGGCCGTGCTAAGCCAAACTGAGATAGCAAAATGAGATTTTAAAGGGCATCTCCTGTGTCAGGCGGGTCTGAATTCCTCAAATAAGCCACAACTTGCCGAGGCTTAACACAACTGAAAGCAAATATTTGGTTTTGCAAGATGGGCGTCTTGTACCGTGAAATGGCTTAACAAGCTGTCACATCCCGTGAAATACCTGGCCCCGAGCAAACCGTTATATGACTTAATAGTCATTAAGAAACCGCAGTGCATACAATTATACACGATGGAAGATATCTAAATACTTTATTAACATAACTTGTGGTCTTCCTGGTCAAATAATCGAGTCAGAAGCATGTGCACCACGTTAGCTCCTAGCAAATACGACAGGAAGAGAACGTGAATTACTTGGGAAAATAGTGCGAGTTACATTTTACTTACCATGTTTAGCTGGCTCAGGTGGTTTCTTCAGTTTATTTGCACTCGGGTTAATTACAGTAATAAGCCAACATTAGCTACCTAGCTAGCCAATTCTGTAGCTAACGTTAGCTAAGGTGTTGCTGGCGAACGTAACCGCAGAGAGGGCTCATCATGGTCTGCTCGCCTACTTGGGTCGGTACTCCATGCACAACTAACTCGCAACGGCTGGCGTCGTTGACTTTGCTCACAATAACAACGTTGAACACTCCGTCGTTTTTTTCTCTGCTAGAATAAAACGCGTTTACGATTACCAAGTCTATAAACTCAACATTGAATTAGCTTTCTCTAATCGGTAGGCTAGCTGCATTGTTGCTGTAATCTACCGTTACGATCAACACATAAACTTAGTTTTTGTGGCACATTTAACGCTAGCTCCAGTGCCGGAGAAATGTGCAAAGTTAATTAGCTTTCTATGCCAATCGTTTCGATGCTAAGTTACCCAGTTGCTAACGTTGCAGCGGATGGCTAACTCGTTAGCTTTTCTAGAAGGATGAAGGTATCATTCTCGTTAGCTGTCAAGCGTTGACATGTTTCTATAACTGTTGGTCACGACAACCTGCATTTACCGCTTGTAATTTCAGAGCGGAAGAATATGCACACCCACGTTATATATCTGGCAAATTTGCAATAACACTAGACATATAATACTGTGCGCGTTTGTTCTTGTTATTCCCCTTTTCAATGCTTAGGGCGGCTCAAAAATATGGCTAGCTTGCTAGTTACAGGGTTTGCTTCGTCGCAACTTCCTCTTTAGGAGCAGAATTCAACCAACCCAATCAGCTTGTGTCAAGTCAGTCACAACAATAAGAGCACCATTTCCGGTTACCACAGCACTTTTGATTTTTCACAAAAACAACGGTTTTGAGTAAGACCGACTGTCAGTGTGCAAATACATTTAGAAATGAGGAGCAATGATTTATAAATCAGTGGGAAAAATGCTGGATCTATAAACATGTTATACAAGACCTACAAAATAAGTGTGAAAGTAACAACTCCCTCCTAAAGAAGCAAATCTAATGGCTTTCGCCCTCCTTTGACCCATGTATTTACAGTGCTTTACCTCAATACATAATTTAAAGGAAGTCTGCACTTAACTTTTACTCTCCACTCCTCATTGCACCTTGTCTCATGCATAACATTGTCATGGATACCTGTGTACAAGATCATTCAGTTTATCTTTAAAGCTAGCCTGGATCATGTGTAAGGAAATATCTGTGTCTGCTTAAAACAATGACAAGTTTTAGTCACTGTAAACCAATATTCCTTGTTTTGTTTAGGGCATTATTCACATGGCCTACCTTAGATCGTCAGCTACATTGGAATTTCACCTGAATACCATACACAGATTAGAGTAATTACTTTTAACACAGAAACTGTCACAGCAAGGTAAAATCTAGAAATTCAGGAGAATGAAGAGAAAAGGCCACAGCAAATTCAAACTGATTGGACAATTTTAATGTATGTACATTTATGTAAAATGTATACAGAGGTAACCATGTCATACTGTTGATTAAACTGCTACTGCACAGTCTTTACCCTTTATACACTATGGGTCCCAATGGGGTTAAAAACAAATATTTATAATCTGTGAGATTGGGAAAAAACAAACTAGCCACCAGTGACACATTTTTTACATTCTTGGTTCCTCCTACCAACATTTCCTCTGAAGTTATCCAATACGTAGGCCTGTACAGGAAATACTCATTAATATTAGAAATTAGCAATAATCAAAGGAACACCTAGAACAATAAATAATCTCCAATTGTGTGGAATATAATTAACAAGAAAAAACTGATGAAGATACAACACTTTAGGTCACTTTAGGTCAGGCAGGTAATTACCAAAATATTTTTATGCGTTCTAGAGGCAAAGAATGGGCTTCCTTTGATGCCAAAAGAAATCATTGACAAGAAACTTGTGGTTAAAATGTGGTCAAATATTGCTTACAACAAATGAAAATATCCATCTATCAAAACGGGAGAATTTAGCCAATAATCTATATATATGTTTGCTGATCACTGTACTACAGTGGAGCAGACAAAAATTCTAAAAAGACAGACGGTCAAATAAGGTAAAACTGCCTCAATAGTCCAGTGAAGGATCTCATAAGAAGTAAGTTCATGATATACAATAAAATACCATGTTATCATTTCAAACGTCCATGTAGCTTCAATTGATTCATTTCTCCTTGGTTAGTTCACTGTCACCGTCCGTTACTGTGATGTTGTCGTTTTGCTCGAAGGTGTGTTGTCTCAGCGCTTGCATGCTATATGCCCAAGCTCTGTCCACACCGTGTCCCTCAATCTTGCATGGCGTCCATTCAGTGAATGGAAAACGTCCAGCTACCACTAAGGCATCATCAGGAAGCTCAGCCTGCAACTTCTGCTGCAACAATGAAAGCTGAGAAACACAAAAGCAAAATAAGAAATGACTGCAATACTTTTATACAGAGATATACTGAAACTGACCCATAATAATTACTCCGATGCAGCTGCACCTCAAACATGCTGACACATTTTTGGATATTAAGAATATACAAAAATGTAGTAAAGCAATGGCACAGTTATTTTTAACAAGTTGCAATCTTCAGCTGAAACAGAGACAAGATTTTCTGCGTCTCCCTTGGTTTTAAATGAGGTCACTGTATTACTGTTATTACTATACTACTCACCACGCTAGGAGCCAAAAACACTGTGATGTTCTTGCATTTCGTCATGTCGACCTGTGAGGACATACAAAGCAATTGGTAAACAGGCATATAACTGTAGGAACAATTGGAATAAAATTAATACGCTAATCCCATGTAAAAGACATATGCTTTTTTAGTATTTAAATGGCTTTCTCGAAGTCTGTAGTTACTAAAGGATTTACTCAATGACCAACTGAACCAAATGTTGGTGTAACTGAGGTGTGCAACTGTGTTACTAAGGAGTGTTACTAAGGCCATAACACAAATTAAAAATGGCAAACCTTCCAAAGATCCTCCCGTCGGTATGACACCTTTTCATGTTGGCCTACTCTCCACGCATGGAAGCGGGACAGACGAATAAGCCAGGGGTTGAGCTCATAACCAATAGCAGGAGTGAAACCCTGCCGATGGGCTTCCAAGACCTTAAGAGACCACAGTCAAAACTAATTTTTCACCAGTGCAAGAAGAAGGAGACCAAATGACCTGATTATGCTTACAATGCGGCCATCACCAGACCCCAAATCCACAAGGCCTCCCTTTCGGCCTCTCAGCAATGTCATAACATTGCTCACTTGCGCTTTGCTGGCGGGCATGTAAGGGACCTGAAAGATAGTTGAAATAGCTTCAAATAACACATTTTTAGTACAAGAAAAATTACATTATTATTTATTAATAGCGTTGATGATGATTTAGATCACACCTGTAGCTTCAGTGGAACTTTTCGGAAGCCAGGCTGGAGGATCCCCACCCACATTGCATATACAGCAAGGCCAGTGCCAGCAGCAATCTGAGCAACACCCCATCCGCCGAGGTTTCTCGTCTTAAAATCAGCAAAGGCCTGATCAAGTGCGTCGTCATCATCCATCCCTGTTCGACATGTGTTAAGAGATTATACTAAAATTTACAGGGAAAGGGTTATGATATATATCTTCTTTTGGATGTGTGAAATAGTATATAACTTGGCAGAGGAACTCTCTCCACACAGACAGTACAGTATATAAACCAATCTGGTGGCTCTGCAGTGATTGCAGACTAGACCTCCATTTATTACTACATAAATCCCTTGTTAGTTTATTCTTCACAGGGTGGTTTTTTCATTCATATTTTTCTTCTACACTCAAGATAGCCACGTTAACAAACATACCTTGGATGCATACAGTGTGTTGTCAATGTAATGCATCTTCATGAGCTAAGTGGATCAGCTGATGGCTGGCAGTCTGAATAAACCTGCAAAAACAATAGAGTGGCACACAACTGAGCACTATACTGGTATAGAGAAGGTGCAGATGTATGTTTCGAACACATCGTTGTGTAACTCAGGTTTCATTTCTTCCCATAGCGGCGGAAAGTAAAATCTGGTGGTCATTTTGTTAATCTTAACAGATACAATTATGTTACAATTTCAAAGAGATTTCTTTTTAAATCACTAACCTTTGGTATGTCGGTTCCTTTGTTGCTTCGAATTACCTTAGATGTGAAATGTAATGTACTCGTCTCTCATCATCTGTCACTCAGATAACTGCGCCTGTGACAAACGGTCAAAATAATTGACCTGCAGGAGCGAAGTGGGACACATTACCCCGTCAGACCGGTCCGTCTGAGAAATATTCCGTATATACGAGGTTACTTACATTAGTTCCGGAAGTGCGACACAGGCACCATGTTTCCATGGGAAAAAGAGAAAAAATATGTGCACATTTAAAAAACATACCTGTTCTTCTTACAGCCACCGTCTTTTATTTGTTTTATTTCCTGTTATTTATACTGCATATTTGTATGTGTACAGAAAATTACATACTGAAATAATATATACATATTTGTGCTTTGTTTAATGTATATATTCATTTCTATTAACTAATTATCACACTACTTTAAAAAAAAATCCTTCCACGTTTTGTTTTCATGATTGCAATGTAAATGTATGTTTAATGTAATGTAAAATGTTTTGCCAATAAGGCCTATAGAGTTGAATTGAAGCTGTTCTTCCAAGGATGAAAACACTCAAGCTTTTGTATGGGTATAGAGGCTTTAATTCAGACTCTCTGAATAATAATAAAGGATAAGGGTTGTTGCCATTCCCTGGAAGTAGTTTATGCTGTCCTTCCCCTTTTTGCACCATTTTTATACAGTGTTTTAAACACAAAGACGTTTATTATTAAGAAAATAGATGTACATATAACAACAATAATGTATCCTCACGCTCTGGCTTTACAGCTTATGATTCATCAGATATTTTCTGTAAAAAAGGTCAGAGAAATAATAAGTATCAAAACCCTTAATGATCAAATTGATCTCAGACCAAAAGACAACTGGTACAAAGAAGAAATGTAATGTCCAGAAGAACTGTCCAGGTCAGTTGCTGTCCGCGTCATCGCTGATGATCCCTTGCAGGTTGGCCCAGTCTGATCTTCTGCGCTTCGTCTGTGGTTTGTTTTCCTGATCACTTTCAGAACCAGAGTTCAGTGTGCGCTTATATGCAGAGGATGGAGGGTTCTGTTGTTGCTGCCGTGCTATGGCTCCGCTGCGCCTAGGGCGACCTGAGAAACATACGCACATCTGGGGTTCTCATTCAATATTTTCATATGCATGTGCTATAAAATCATAATCAATACTAGTGATTCAATCACTTGAAATCGTTGCAACAATAACATTTCTATAGCAGTTTTATCGTTTAAGAAATAATCCACACATGTAAAAGCATTTTTTTTACAGTGCTGACAATGTTTACTTCCAACGGGCATATACAACACATTAAGAATGTTTCCAAATTCCTGAACCCTATAATTGCCAAGCCCAATTCATTCATCTTCATTTGCTTTTCTACAAATCATATTAAAATTACATGTAAAATCAATTGGATTTTCCTGTTAACACCTCAGTGAAAATAAACAATGAAATTAAAGTACAGATAAGAGATATACACAGAAAATCATGTGGATTAAAAAAAAAACGACAATATCTCTAAGCAAATGGATGTTTGGAAGTCGCAACTGCACAAGCCCAACTGAGATTTTAGCAGAAAGGAACCAAAAAAAAGTTGTTTATTTTCATTATAAATATATCTGTTAATTATTTTTCCGATTAAACATTTAGTGTATGAAATGTCAAGAAATTGTGAAAAACATACATTTAAATTTCAAGGAGCCCAAAGGAATGTCGTCAAAATGCTTCTTTTGTTACAACAACCAAAAACCCAACTCACAATCATAAATGACAAAAAAAAAGCAGCAAATACTTGTATTCAATGGCGTTTTTGCTTAAAATTACTGAAACAATAACCGATTATCAAAATGGTTGGCATTTAATTTTCGTTCTACCAGTTGAATAATCAACATATATTTACAGTTCTGAAATAGTGTTTGTTTTTTTCTTTCCTCTTGCAGTGATGAAGAACCTCTGTTTGGCTACTTGAAAATGACGACACCTGGAAGGCATTTAGTAATGGATGAAAACACCCAAGAAAAGAACAAAAAATTACCTTGTGTGGCAATGATGTTGCTGACATCAAGTGCAGCGAGTTCCTGTGTATCCTCTCTCACACTTCGGGCTTTGTTGCATTTCTTAATAGATGCCTGGCCTGTGTGAAAACACATACACGTTATTACTTCAACCCATGGTTTCTCGAATTTATCAAATAAATAAAGTCAATGAAGAAAATCTAAACTATTTTTTTAAAACTGTTTATAATTGACAAATGTCACCCTGAAGTTCCACCAATGTAGTAATACAATCGAATGATGGTTTGTGTTTTAAGCTTACCTCACCATCATTGTTTTAAAAACACAACAAACCAAAAACATCTCACTGTACAGGATTTGACCAAATGTAGAGAAAGGTAGAAATTGAAAGTCTATTAAAAGGTGACTGTGTTACCACTGACCATGGACACCAAGATCTTCAAGCTCCTTCTTCAAGACAGCCACCTGGGAGCGAATAGATTTACAGCCACCGAGGAGCTTCTTGTAGTTCCGCCTTACACCACAGAGAGAAATGTAGCGTTTGAGCCTCAAAACTGCTTTTTTGTATTCCTGAGGGAGAAAATGAAACATTTATTCTACAGTCCCATCTATGATCTACAGTTACCCAATGTGCATGTTGTGTGATGTGATGTGATCTTTTTATCTTGCACTTCGGCTCTCAACTCTATTCACAACACTCGGGGCAACTGAAGGAACTTAGTTGCACCTTCAATCAACACGAAAGATAAAGGATTGGTCACAAGCAGACACAAAATATTTCAGCTACTCTTTTCTAATTTGTAAAAGATAAATTGAACTACTCAATTTGGCTTTTTTGAATACCTCCTGTTCCTGAACGTCCACAGTGCATGACACCATAGTCATGGGCTCACCTTTTCACTGGCACTTGTCTCTTTTTTCACAGTTTTCTTCTTTTTGTTATCTTTTGTTATATTTTTTTTCCCTTCGTCCTCTTCTTCCTCCACAGAGGGAAGTGATGATGAATCAGAGCCTGGGTCGTCATTTTTCTTTTCCACTGAAACTTTATCTTCTGCATAACACAACAGACAGTTAAATCAAGTCCAGTCAACAGTGACTATGTAAATGAGTAAACATTAATGTATGGGATATGGAAGTATAAAGTTTGCATAGTCACCTTTTTCACTGTCGTCTGAGGAGTCGTTGCTGTTGATTTTGTCACTCTTTTCTGACCCGTCATCCAAGTCAGAATCATTCTCTTTATCACTCTGTGCCTTTTCCTTTCCGTTCTTTGTATTGCTGCTTCCCATCTCTCCATTCTTTGTAGTACTTGCTTTCTTTTTCTCCTTTTCTTTTGGTCTGGCATCAGAGTTACTCTCATTCCCTTCTTCTTCAGACTCATTCCTTTCCTCATCTGACGACTCCCGTTTACCATTTCCATTGGTCTTTCGCTGAGATTTTTTCACCTCTTCTACTTCGTCCTCGGATTCTGATTTTATTTGCTCTTCCTCTTCACTCTCCTCACTACCTGTTTTGTGGTCCTCTTTTTCAACATTTCAACAGAGCAACAAAACCCACAATAAAAACAAAAACTCACACTCTGGCGAACACAGACAAGGCCAGGATAACATAACTACTGACTGAAGGAGATTATCTGAAGTGGTACTGCATAAAAAAGTCTGGTTCTAAGTGCAAAAGCCGATCTGGCTTTTGTACGACTACTGGTACTCAGGGTTCCCACACCTCCTTAAACATCAAACTCAAGGCATCAATATAAAACATCATGACGACAGATAGTCGACTGTTGAGTCTCATCGGCAGGTCGTCAATGCTGGCTTTTTCTGTTGACCTCCGACCCAAGCTGCCAACCCCATAGCATCAGTCTTTCACGACCTGCAGATGAGACTCAACTGTCAACTAAGGCCATCAACATGGCATTGTGTGAGACATGGATCATGGTTTATTGCTGTCAAAACAATGAGAATTTGTATGTGTTATGCATGTGCTGCTGTGTCACACTGATGAAAGAAAACTGCAGGAACACACAAGACAGGCAGCAAAATGTAGCCTTTACACTAATGTTAAAAAAAAAACCAATTGTTGTTTATGCAATAAGTCACATCATTATCATCACATTTTACACTGACTAACTCAAAGCAAGAACATGCTATAGATTATTAAAAATACTGCCAACAAAATGCATAGTAAAACTAAACAACAACAAAAAAACAGTAATTCACTACCTGATGATGAGCTTAATTTACGCCGGGATTTCCTTGCTGTGGATTCAACTTCATCTTTTCCCCCACTGGCCACCTTGTCATTTTCCCGATCTCTCTTCCTTTTGTTCTGGAGCTTCTCGGTTTCGAGTTCACTTCCATTTTCTTCATTGTCCTAGCAGGACAAAAAAGAAGTTAAATGATGATGGTGGTGGTAATGTCAACAGCACTGAGAAATGATCCTCTACAAAAATCCAAAACACAAAACAACATATCAGCTGGAGATAGATACCTGCATTTTGGTCAGTTCCTCTTTAACCAGCTGTTTCATTCAAGTTTTTGGCCTCTGGATGTAATGATTCACATTGAACTTGTGCCAGATATCACTTTTTTAGAATTCCAAAGGTGAGTGTGCTGGAAAAAAACCCCATCTGAATTGATTTAAATACATACCAAAACGTACATTTGACAACGATAACAATTAAATGCACACACGTTATACTGAGTGACTGATTTAGACAGATGAAAACAATGTCATTTAGTAGGCGTCACTTTTAGTCAAATTTCGACTATCTAGATCCCAAGTATTGTCACAGGAATCTGATATCATCGCCTGATATTGGCCTTACACAGATATATTGGTATCTGCGAAGAGGTTGTCCGACATGTGCAGATATGAAACATTTTCTTTATGCAAAATGTTTCAGGAGAAAATAATGTCCCCAGAACATTGTTTGAAACTACAAAAGGTGGCAGGGTCTGCCAAATATAGACAAAGTAAAACAGTATGAAATTGTGTTGTCTTTTAAGGACAGTTTGTTTATTCAGTTGTGAAAACAAAGAAAGATTGTTAAAGCTTAACAAAATCAGCCAATTAAGATCTTTCGCTTCTGATTACATTTATTCCCTAAAACTACATAGTGCACTTTTTAAAGTGAAAATGAGTTTGATAACCATAATTGAGGGATTATTGCAAAACCTGTGTGTATCGACCATTGGCTGGTATATTGATATCAGAATTTATCGCTCCCTTACATTGGTATCAGCATTGTCCCAATAATTGCTGTTAATATATTCGTCATGTTGATGTTCACCATTCATTTCATTGAGGAACTTTTTTCTAGTGCTTCCAAAAAACAAAAAAGAGAAACTAATTAAAATCACTGAAAGGGAAGCTGGCACATCGCTGGACACAATCTCAGCAAAAAAACACCTACCAACCAAAAAAGGTTGGCACACTTAGCCACTGTTCCACTCCACCAGCAAGTGTCGTTTAAAATCGATGGATTACAGCTGCGTGTCAGTCACACTCATACTTAAGTTTTGAGAAAGCCAGCTCGGCCGCCTGAAGTTGAATATTTGAGGATGACTTACCACTGCATTATTCACCTGCGTCACACGTGTATTGGCTTATTATCGTAACCAAGTAGCACATTGACATTACGGCGTTGCAATGTGGCGTTAAAAACAAAACAAGCAGCTGGTCTGAGTAATAGACATGTAGACCAAAGTGCTCTTAATCAAACAGCTCTTTCTAAAACGAGCCCTGAACACTCCAGCTGTACCTGAGGTCTGGCTCATCACGGAGTTGACCGCACACAAACCTGCGGAGATTTCTCGTCTCTTTCTCGGACAACATCACTTCAAACTTCAGTGGCGGCTTTTTGTTGGCAACTACGGGGTTCCGGAACGTAGCCGGACGTGACGTCGACAAGCGCCACGCCCCTTTACAATAAAAAATAAAACTTCAATAAAACTTGTCCCTCAATCAGAAATAAAGATGGTTTACTATTACTATTCTACTGCCAAACTTTTCTGAGATTTGAGTTATAATTATTAATGGTATAAACACACTTTAAACTTTATGTTCGAGGTCATGATACAATTTACTAAGATCAGTATACATGTTATGATTTCAATGCAAATGTTTTACCACAGTTGTAGTTTTTCTTTTAAAATATTTTCTTTATGATTTATCATATTTCATAAACCCTCAAAAAAATAACGATTATGTACATGATGACACATAACCACATTTTTTTTATGATTAAATGGGCAATTATTTGATTGATAAAGCCATTTGAAAGGACTATATCTTTTGTCTCAGTATATATAGTATATATAAGTAAAATATAATTGCACTGCATAATTTTGGGGTTGTAGTCACATGGTTGAATGCACTTATTGCAAGTCGCTTTGGAGAAAAGCACCAGCTAATTTTCTATTTGATGTAAAACTTATAATGATTGAAAATATTGTCAAAGAAATCCCACACCAGCTAAAACATTTGTGTAATGTAATAATAAGAGAACATTAATACAAAATAACATACAAGTAATCCATGCTACTGTTGAGCATCTGTTAAGATCAGCAGTTTTTAATGAAATAAAGGCTCTGGAGAATATCAAGCTTGCATGACAATTAATATCCTGTTGGTAACTTCTGATTGTTTTCTGTAACAGGCCTTTGAGTCTATCTCTTTATCAGGAAATAAGGAGAAAAAATGAGACGACACACCAAAAAATGGATTTCCCAAGTAATTTATTCAGAACATTCCCATGACCACTACTGGACGGAAGTTTTATTAGTGCATATTTTAAAAAGGTATTCCAAGGTGACTTTTATAAAGGGTCTGAGATACATATTGCTCTCATTTGTTTTCAGTATTCAGAGTGATTAGATTTACACAAGACACCAGTGAAAAAAATATGTATCCTCTCCCTGAGGAAAATAAAAATACAACCCAGTATTAATTACCTTGATCGTCACTGTGTGTCCAATTACTTTGAGCAAGTTTCAGTGGTTTGGTAGAAGACATAAAGTGAAAGATCATGGCTCAGAATAAAACAATATCAAAGAAATGGTCATGGTTCCTCTTGAAACTTTAAACTGAAATGTAAGTTCACCATTAAGTCATTTACAGGAGCAAATTGAAAAGCGGACGTGTGCCATAGAGTGCATCGTATTATCCCAAAAATTAAACCTCACTTGAGCACTAATTAACACGAAGATTGCATACAATACGTTAAATACCAAACAATAAATTAGGTTCATAAATTAATTAATAAAAAACATCTCGAAGCAACAGCAGTAATAATTTAAATAAAGAAAATGGAGCTGCTCAACAATCTCATTCTTAGATGACCTCACTAAAAATGGCTACTCAGTTTTATTCCAGTGTTAACACATCGAATCTAACTTGACTTTCCTCTGTTCATCGGGCAGCATACATCAGTCCAACTTATGAAAAGGCAACAGATGTTTCAGGACCTGAATAACCAGACTGACACAGTGTTTCCTACAAGTCACACACAGAGGAGGGCGCCAGTGCATATCGTTAACAGCCACATCAACAGTGGGCTGTCTGCTCGAGGAATAAAATCTACCTATAGGTGCAGGAGGTTCCTTAACATTTGCAAAGTCACGTCTATGCCAGTTTCACATCCCAGGTCATTTTACACATTTCCTATTTAAATAATGTACACAATTTGTTTTCTTGTAAACAGAAGCATTTTTCATCTCCAGACGAGTCGTACTTCAATTACAAATCAGCCATCAACCCTTTCATTTCTGCAATGATACAACTAATAACTATCAACCTATTGCTCTGATCAAAAACATCTCTCAGTCTGCTCGCATCCAACAGGAAAAGTCTCACGATTTCACATTATCAGTCTTTATACACAGTTTGCTGACCGTGCCCTCTCTCATCGTGCATTATATGCCTCCGGACGTGGATCCGTCTTACTCGCCTGTCCCCTCCCACAGCACCCTCTTCCTCTGATTGGCCAGCTCCCAGTGACGACCCAGAGCCTCTTGAATCTAAAAGGTGTAAGCCTCCTGGACCTGATCCTCTGCCGTTCTCATAAATGAGGATATTGAGGGTTTCTTCAAAGATTCGAGCCTCAGGAAACTCAACCTAAAAAACACAGATGTTCAAGTTGATGACAACAGAGGAAACTGCAAGTGTGGCAAAGCAAAACAAATGTTTTTTTCCAGCTCAGAAATACACCTTTGCTAAGAGGAAACTAATCACAACATCACCCCACACTGTTGCAGTCACCCTTAAGTGTAGCTTTTTGACTTACTTGAGCTCTGTTTCTAATCAACGTATGAATAATATAACAGTAAAAACCAGAAGACTTAGCGATTCGCCTTCCAATAGTGAGCTGGACAAAAGTCAGTTAGCTGTTTAAATTTCCCTGAATGTCAAAACAGTGCTTTAAGGAGTCAGCGTCCACATTGTGACATGCTTACTTTGGTCTGCTTCTTCTCTGTGGCGTAGACAATGGAAGTGCAGCATACTTCAGCAATCTTGCGGCCTTCGCCGTAGAAAGACCAACAGCAGATTTCATCCCCCAGCACATCTTTGACAAACAGGACGCGTCCGTTAAATCGCAGCACAAGTTTGTCAAAGAGTTCGATGTTCTTCAGCAGGTTATCGTCAGAGTTGCTGGTCACAGGGAGAGACAAAGAGTAGAGAATTATCAACTGAGAAGATTATCAAGAACTTTGCACTCCAAATCTACAAAGTGAAGCTAAAAGAAGTAAAGTTCAGGTGCACAGTCAGCCTTTATGTTTACCTGGTGTAAGAGTATTTGTTGTTTCCTCTGTTGTTCTGCAATTTTACGACCGGCTGTAGAGACAAAAAACAGGAATAAATCGTGGTCATTGTGTGTACATGCACAAAGAACCACATTCAGTGGCTAAAAAAGAAATGTATTCTTACTTATTTAACAATTTATAAAATACTGATACACTTTTTCTTGAGACACAAACACAAAAAACAACAGCAGACAACAATTCAGGATTCACAGCTGCAAACCTTACACACACACTTTTGTAAGGGGTCCATTTGATTAAAGTAAAACTTACCTTTCTACAAGTAGCAATCATCTTCTGTTCTTCTTTGGCGGAGGTGATCATGGGGATGCGACACACGCTTTCAAAGACATCCTTTTGTTTCTGGCGGCAAACAAAGAAAGTAGATTAAAATACATCTGCAACGAACATCGCTTATAAAATATCGACTACTAATCAGGTCTATTTAAAGTGAAAAATAACAAGACGCAAGGGTCTTAGTGGTGTCATTAGGTCAAGTCTGCAGAAACGCTAAAAAACCTGTGAGAATTAAACATAAGATATATAATGGAGAAACTTGGGCAACGCTGTATTTGTGATTGAATTGCAGAAGTACAATGTTTGATTGTGCTAATAATGTATAAAACGTGTTACGCTTAAATCTCAATGTGTGTATGTTTGTAGGTGCTTTTGGACACAAACAAAACCAGTAATAATTAAAAAGAGAGTCCATTTACCTGCAAGGCAGTGAGGCAGTGCTGGACGAGTCCCTGGACGCGATAGTACTGGGCCTCTTTTAAAACCTCATCCAGCTCTCTGTGGTCCTCTGGAAGCGGCACTGAGCCATCTCGCAGGAAGTTCAGAACGAGTCCAAAATGTCGGCCACTCCTATCCAAAACCACCCAGCCTAGGACAGCAGGAAAAAATATAGTTTTAGTTACTTTCTTCATTCATTTTTGCTATTTATGTAACAGTGGCCAGTGGCCCACAGTGTGTGCTATGGATGATGTTCTAGCTTCACCGCTAACAAGACATTGAGGACATTAATGTGTAAACAATTTTTAGATTGTGCTTGCAGTATCAATAATCATTACCTTTCTGAATCAATATTTTTTTGCAGGGACATTTGAGAAGCCATTGAAGATTACTCCCAGGGTTTAGTCAGCTTATCCTTCTGTTCATCGCCTCATGTTGAGGCTACATTATTAATTATTTAGGGCTACTATCGACACGCCTTGCCAATTTAAATCACTGTCACAGTCCCACTGTATTAAGCCAGAAAAATGGATATAAACCAGAGCACTATAGTAAGTATGCTCTTACGATGAAATAGGAAATCCCACTGAATGACACAGCCCTCCAACAGTAAACAGTAACAATGTGGATTCAGTGAAGCACTCACTCACCTTCTGAGTCTATGGTAACCTCCGTTCCTCCGTTGCATATGCTCCGCAACAGACTGTCCTCCTTGCTTAACGTCTGGACGGTTGTATAATGCAGCGAGCCGCCCACATTTAATTTGACATACTTGCTCCCCAGCAGACCCCGATGTCTGAGCTCTTCTGTGCTGTGGAAGGCAGGCTGAGAAACATCAGATGGGGCCGAGTCAGCAGCATCACTGCCAACTGAAGCCTCAGCAGACATGGGGCTGAGGAGTCACTTCCTGACTGTAACACAGAGGAACAAGACGGGCTGTTTATAGGGCTGGTACCACATACAGCATGAAATATTTACTTTACAAGGAAGCTGGAGCATGGTACAATGGGAAATGGAGCAGGTACTTTGGCGTGTAACTCTGCTGGACTGTGTGGGTTATGATCAGAGTAAGTGCACGTAAATTCTGGGACATTCATGCACACATGAAGTATCTGTTGACACCTAAATCTAAAAGATGTACTGAGAACAATGCTATAAAAGATATTGAGAGACTACAACATCCCTTCCCTCCCTCCGATGATGATTCCTTAAACTAAACACATTTAGATGGGAAATGAAGCCCTGAGGCATCTATTTCCCAGTACTCAACATTAGATATTAAACAACAGTCTTAATGTAGTCAGATCGATCAACCACACCCTTTCCACACGTCATCATCTCAGTGGGATACAGGAAGCATTGTCTGAGAAGATCCCTTGAATATAGCAAGTCACTCTACATTAATTAGCAATATGTCTTCCACATTGTCCCACATCAGAAATAAACCCACGTAGAGCTGAACACAGCCAACAACTACATGTAAATGTTCAACTACAATATGTTAACAACAACTAAGCAAGCTACAAACACAAGTAACGTTACCGTCAGCTAAAAATTACAAGACTGACGGAGATTAAGTTGAGACGATAGGTGCTAATTTAACAGGTTTATAAATCAAACAACGTTAAGTCATCTTCACAACAAATTGTACGTACCACACTGAACATCCAAGGGAGCTCCGAGAGTGAACCCAGCTGAGCCAAGATACCTAAATGTGTAAAGTTCTTATCAGGCAGCAATCGATATTCAGTTCACGGGCTAATACGAACAGCCCAAACCACACAAATGAATTTACAACGCAGCTAACACAAACGTTTGACAACTCATTTTAAGCGTCAACAACCTAGCTAAGACAGAGTTGCTAACAACAGCTAGCCTGTTTTGCTACGCTTCAAGCTAGCGATGCTCTTTTGTTTTGTGTCGCTTCTTGAGTGAAAAATCTGACACTAGCCGTCAAAAAATGCAAACTGCTAAATTTAGAACGGCCAGTTCCATTGTTGGACATAAAGATTATTACTGAAGCTAATAGGAGAAGCTAAATAGGTCACTCGGAAGCGAAACTAGCACATCTTCTTCCGCTGGTGGGTTCATCTTCTTCTTTCAACATTATGTTAAACAGCAACTTGTGACATGAATTACTGCCACCTATCGAAGGCAAGCCGCAAGGACACAACATAACATGTATTTATAATATGTTTGTGTCGCTTCAAGCTAGACAAAAAACAATCACGGTCCTGTAGTGATGATTCCTGGATGTTAAACGATCAAACTTAACACTCCTGTGGTAGTGGACAAAATATCATTTAAAACTATGCTGTTGTTTTGAAAGGGTTTACCGGAAGTATAATTGTGTTATTCTGTCTTACTTGACACCAGATGGGGCGTTTGACAGTTGACTCGTGTATTGAAGAGTAAGCACTGCCCTCTTGTGGTCACAATGAGGAACTTCAACATTAAAAATCAATTTCCGGCTCATGCAGCAATACTATTATTATTATTATTATTATTTATTTTGTATCGTTCTTTATACTGTTCAACCGCTAGTTGTTTGATTATTGATAATTAACGTTAATGTTTTCAACAACATATTTCTGATGTAAGATCAGTCTACCCTTTTAACAATGTTTATTTTAGCATTAAGGGAGATGAGAATCAGAATACTAATTAATAATAATTTATTTATCCCCGGGGGGAAATTGTTTTTTTGTTCCAGATGCTCCGTGCAAAGTAGAAAGAGAAATACAGCATGAATGGAAACAAGAGATAAAGATAAAGATATAAATAAAATAGTAAAGTAGACAATAAAATAAAATAAAATAATAAAGTAGACAATAAAATAAAATAAGAAAATAAAATAAAATAAGAAAATAATAAAG
>OMLP01013989.1:180478-195160 GCA_900302685.1 Spondyliosoma cantharus
CTCAAACACATATTACACACCCTCCATCACTTGCCACATACTCACTCTCACACACACACACACACACACACACCCACACACACACACACACACACACAGATACACTGATGGCAGAGGCTGCATTGAAAGGTTCTGACCTGCTGATCAGGAGCCACGCAGCGCTTCCTAACAAAAGTGCCACACAGTATTTCTGTGCTCAGTCATTCACACTCATACACACATCGATGGAACAGCCATCGGGGGCAATTTGGGGTTCAGTATCTTGCCAAGGGATAATTTGGCATGCAGCTGGAAGCTTGAACCACTGACCCTCTTATAAGTAGACAACCCGCTCTACCTGCTGAGCTACAGCCAACTGCAGTGCATCTAAAGCTCACTGATCTACAGATTATATCTTGTTTGTCTAACACTCTTAAACTCTGGTTAAACTGGTTACCTATTTTGCCTGCTGTGGTCTTTCTGCTAAGCTAAGCTAACCAGCTGCTGGCGGTATCATCATGTTTATCACACAAACAAGAGATTACTACCTACTCATCACACTCACGGTAAGAAAGAACTTGTCTATTACAGAAACTGTCAAATATTCCTCTGATTGTATTTCATGATATATTTGAGACACTTCCTTACTACTTAGAAGGTGTTTTATACAGGGTTGAAATGACAATTCCCAGTGAAGACAAAACAAATGCAATGGCACCACAGAGAGAGTGCCTGACACGCACACACACCTCATTCATCTCATGACATTTCTGTCCTCATATCTGGTGTAAATCCGCTGACCCACCTCCTACCTACTCAATCACATTGCTGTTGCTCGAATTATGTCTTTTATTTCATGAGCAGAATGAGTAACAGCTCTCATCCACCTGCAGCGAGAACTGCACAGGCACCCCGGCCAAAGGAAATGTTGTAATGTTGTCTCACATCTGACTATCACTCATACAGGACGCTATTCTGCTCTTCAGCACTCCCTATTAGTATTCTGGTCATGACGGCATCACTGACTGACTGGTTTGTCACATTAATACTTCTCTTCTTACAACTGAATGACTATATAAGTGGTGAACAGTGGTGCCCGATGATTAAGAGCAATGTGTTTGTTGTAATAATACATAAAAGACAAAAAGCATATTTAGACATTATTGTCAAGATTATTCTGGATACAGAATTTTTCATTTGACAATTTGAAAGAACACTGAATGTTCGATTTCTGTCAGGTATGAATCTAAGCCCCTCTGGTATGTCTCGCTGGCTTCTCTGGAGCTCCATACATCTTGTCCTTTATGACTTATAATTGTAGGTAATGAATAAAGATTTTTACTCGGATTAAAATTATCAGTAAAGTACACAGATAGACCTATGAAAACAAAGTTAATGTGTTCCTGGTTTAGCCACTTAGTAACAGACAATATAGATCCTGGATTTACCTTCACTACCCTGTGATTTGTTTTCTGCACCACGTATTTCTGTTTTCAGTACCAGCTATCCTAACCATCACCTAAGTCAAGATGCACACATCCATGTTACAGCCATTTTACTGACACATCTGACAGCTTTCTTCTCACAGCAGTTCAGGCTGGTAAACCAATCTTCAGGGCAAACACTTATTGCATTGTACCTCCAAATGTTTATAGCATGAATCCTGAAATGTAAAAAATACAAAAAGCACATTATTTGTTACAGAAAAAAGACCAGAAGCATAGATGAGCATGTCTGTACTGCTTGACTGTTTTCAACTCATATTGTTATCAAACATCAAGCTGAAAATAAGCTACAGTTCTAAAATCAATACTGGATGCTGAACGTGTAACAGAATGCAGCTTCACATTATCAGCAGGTAAATGGGAAATTGCTGCATTCATCTAGCAAGTAGCTATGTTAGCTCCATAGCTAGCTTTGAAAAATAGCTTTAAAAGTCACCAAAGAATGTCCATGTGACAATGCAACAATCTTTTAAATAATAGAAAGTACTTGTGAATCTTTCTTTGCATGTAACTCACATACAGTAACCTGTTGATGTTTCAACATGAATATTTTATGTATTTGTTTCATGTTACCTTGTCTGTCAAGCTCTTCTTGTTACTCTGTCTTCAAAGAAAGGAAGAGGAGACAAATTGCTGGAGTTGCGATGGGAACCAACGGCATTCAGAAGTAATTCACCGTCATTGCTGCTGCAAATGAAAACTGAGCACCTCTAATGCCGCCGCTGAAATTCTGAATTATTTGTTTGCGCATTTTCACATCGCTTTATCAGAAACCTTTATCAATAAACAACCAAAACTCAGGGGAAGCCAGGTGGTGGCATGCAAGTACCTGGCATGTGCATTGTGGTTATGGTGGTCGTGGTGATCAGGGTGGTGGTTGTCTCCTCCTCGATGGGCAGCGAGGACATGGTATTCCTTGATCCTGTCTGACTGGCAGCAGCTGAGGAACTTAAAGCCGTGGTGAGCAGGCCTGGTGATATGACTGTCGCTGTTGACTCGGTCTGCCCCATCCCAGGCACAGCTTGCGTCGGATTGGTGGTAGTGCCTGCAAAGGTTAAGTCCCAATGAGCAATCATCATTCTACTATAGCTACATTACCTGGGCCACACAGGCCTGTGTTAGTGTACCTGTGCCTGCAGAAGCCTCTCCTAAGTATTCCTTACTCTGCAGGGCAGCATGGATCAGGTCACCCAGAGGGTAAGAGTCTGGGGTGGATGTTGGTGGTGCATCCGGCTCAGGAGTCATAAAGCTCATACCTGCAATCAGTGGCAGTAATTATTGTTTGCAAAAACAAACCGAAAACAAACCTATATAGTAGGAAATAACAAGCAAACCTCTAGATTTGAGATAAAAACAAACAAAAAACAACACACTGCACCAGACCGTGTTTGTGGTGGGCAACAAATGTGCATGTATTGGAGAACACACACACGCACGCACTCACGCACGCACGCACACACACACACACTGACTAGAGTTACCTGAAACTAGGTGTATCATAGTGACAGACATCACAGCAAGGCTTGTGAACCCCATGGCTTTGGATGAAACTCAATGACCTGGGAAGGTTAAAGTGAGCAGATTGATTAGCAAACTATTATATAATCATAAACAGAACAATTACTGTATCTTGTACTGTCATGTAATCGCTTATCAATGGCTTGTAATTACTGCAGGCTGCACACAAATAACCCATGTTGGCTGGAGTGGCAATGAATCGCAAAATATTAGTCATAATTTAAAATTAAATCGCTATTCAGGTACGGAGCATATGTTTACATCACACAGGCCACAATGACTCGGATCAGAGGATCATTGCGATGTGATACTGTAAAAGCTCGATCTGGAAAATATCCATTCAGTTGATTCAACACAGAGGTGTAAATGACAATTTGATTGAAGCGGTCCCCCAAGTCCAGGTGAAGGAGACAGGTACACATCGCACACGCTATAAGGTTAAATATTCAGGCTTCCCCCTGCGTTTTCTCATCCAAATCTGCAACAACATGCCCGAAAATGCGCTATTCCAAAATTCACCAAATGAGCCTGGCCTCACCGCAGGTGGACACTAAACCTTATTTTATCATCAACTTGTTAATGGTAATGTGACATAAAGCCTCTCCGCTGTCGTTCGAGGCGTTTCCTCGGTGAAATTACCAGCCTGCTGTGTGACAAAATGATGGGGCTATACCAGGCAGCATCACTCGCACCTCCCCCGGCCCTCTTTGTGCGGAGGACGATTTTTGGCATCAGTCATCACAACCGTGAGACCGTCAACCATCTAAGCGACGTTGAAAGGTGCATGCCGCTTACCTTTCTCTTCAAGGCGGCGTCCCGTGCTCTGTTACTCGGACTGTATCCTGTTGCTTTAGGCCCCGAGAACACGGCGGGGTTTGTGCTGGTGAGATGCCCCTAGCTGGTTACCGTGTGGTTGACGCATTCGGCTATGATGTGAGGGCATTTGTGTTGAAGCTT
Source organism: Spondyliosoma cantharus (assembly GCA_900302685.1). Lineage (NCBI taxonomy): Eukaryota > Metazoa > Chordata > Actinopteri > Spariformes > Sparidae > Spondyliosoma > Spondyliosoma cantharus. Next base: position 184,438 of record OMLP01013989.1, read on the forward strand.
CAGGTGCGCCCTAGCGGCAGCTCGCGGGAACTGCAGCGGCGCGCGGGAGACGTCCACATTTTGTGAGTGGGCGCTGGAGGAGCTGTCCACCAGCACGGTGCTGAAGCGCGTCCCAAACAACGCTGCACGGTTCATCAAGGTAATCAGACAGAGATGTGAGATTCGGCACGCAGTGTATGTTTGCTCATGTACAGGCCTGCATGTGCCAACACGGTATGCATGGCGAACATTTTTGTGGCGTGGTGGTTTCCTGTAATGGGTGGATGTTTGCGCTAACATGGAATGCGGACATTAAACATGAGCCAGCTGAGCTGTGGGAGCTGGCGCAGAGCAAATACAAAATGAATGCTGACGCGCCTGCAAGAAAAGCGAACCAAATTTATGGGACACCTTTTATGATGCGTGACCGTGCTGTCGCCAAATAGGTGTTTCCAGTGGCCAGTGTCGTCGCTTGGTATGTAATTGATTCCACTACGAAACGACTCCGTTTAAATAAGCCTATTAGGAGAGAGCCCTCCCACCCAAAACAAACACGCACGCGCGCACACATACATACAGGCGCATACAGGTGCATACACAGACGTGCAAACAATCATGTTTCCGGTTTTTGGGGACAAAGTTAAACAAAAACAAAACAATCTAATTTCTAAGTCTGTCTGTCTGACTCTCTGTCTCCCACGCACACACGCACACGCGCGCGCGCGCACACACACACACACACACACACACACACACACACACACACACACACACACACACACTATATATTTATATATATATATTGGATCAAATCAATTGCACTTATGACAGAAATCTGATTTATATGCAACCCAAATGCAACATTTTGTCTCTTTTGGCACTGGTGACATTGACGAACAAGTTTCCATGTCATGAGTGCTCATCAAAGTCAGACTCAGCTGAGGTGCTGGAGCATCTGCAAAAATCTGTTTGCAAAGACTGAATGCGGATGCTTTTTTTTCCGATCTCGTACACTTAACCTTTGAAGACATATACAATAGACTTGTTTACTACCCATGCAATTCATATTTATTTATTTAGTAACTGATTTGAAACAATATGATAATCTTAAATTACAACAGCTGAAAGTAAGTGAATCAAGACTAGCAGTCCTTTATTCATAACACAACAATTATAATTAGATTAATGTTGAGGCTGATAAAAAGAAAAATTAGAAAGCGTATAAAAATCTTTCATACCAGCTTAAACTCTAGCCTGTTTACTTTGTTGGCCTCAGTGTGGCAAATAAATACATAATAAATGTAACACGTTAAAGGGAGAAACAGTCGTTCTCTGAATGAGCAGCCAAGGGAAGGGACCAGTTCAGATGAAAAGCCCTGGTATGACAAAAGAATAATGCTTGCTGTGCAATCTTGAACTACATCCACAGCTAGCTGAACCTCTTGCTCAGAGAGCTAGATTTAGACTTATATAACACAATGAAATCCGTGTGGGATGCAACTAAACCAAAGGGTCAGTGGTTCCATGATTGACCAGCAAACCTGTCTTAAATGTTTCACTAATTTCTTCTGAGTGCATGCTGGGATAGGCAGCAGCTCCCTGTGACCCCTGAAGGGGATTAAAGCAAAGGAAGTAATGAATGAGTAGGCTGTTTGAAACCAGGACAGTCCATCATTCCTCATTAGGCTTGGAAAACATAGCCTCTTCTTCTTTCACCGTGATTTGTAACGCTTTGACAAGACAAAACATGTATTTGGATAGTAGAGAGACTGTCTAAGAACACATAGTTCTTTTTTTTTTCCCAATCAAAAAATCCCTCCAAATAAAAACACCAGCATCAACGCTCATTGTTTGGGATGTAGAAAATATAGAGTCATCTACAGAATCAGTTCTAGGCCAGTAAAAACATTTTTACATTCATGTTTTTTATTTTACAGTCCTTGTCTTAATCTTTTTGTCTGTTTCTTTTTCAGTATTTTAGCGTCTCACAATTTTAAAGAATGCACTGGTCAATGAACACACTGCCCATGCCTCCATATGTTGAGCTGGGTGTCCATTCACTGAGTGGCCTTCTATGGACTGTAGTGCTACTTTTTCTGTGGCACTGTTATCGGATGGGCTCTGACCTGCCAATCCCAGGCCACGCACATGCTGGGAAGCTCAAGTCAGGCTCAAGGCGGTCCATGATGTCCCGTGGCAGTAGCTGTGCTGGAACCAAGTGTAGTGCCCGATCCAAACTGTTGAGGAGTGATCAAATTACCCCCTTTATTTCCATGGAATCAGAGGAGGACGAAGACCAGGGACAGGGCTACCTCACCCCAGTGCTGAGTCATGCCTTGTTCCCAGCCCAGGCATCTGCAGAAGCCAAGAAACTGTACGCAGCACTGCAAGAGTATGCCAAGCGCTACAGTTGGGTGGGCATGGGCCGCATTCATAAGGGCCTCCGTGAGCAGGTACAAGTTTATTCCATGCATGCCATAAACTGGTGCTTATATGAGTAGTATATTACATTGAATTTAACTGTGTTTAGTTTGTTTTCAAAGCAAACAAAACTTCATAATCTTGTGTAAAAGTAGTCATCCAAACACCTCATTTGGTCCAGAACGGAAACAGTTTCTCCAAACGATGGAGGTAGGAAACATCCTCCAGAATGAATCATTGATTTCTTATTTTTCTCACTATAGGTCAGACTGAATGATCACTCTGCTATTCAGAAGCCTCATCTCTTCTTCCTGCCAGATGTCCCAAGTGTTCCTTTCTTCCCCCGTGATGCTCATCGACATGACATTGAGGTCTTGGAGGCCAACTACGCTGTAATCTTGGCTGAATTCAAGACTGTTTACCAGCGGGGCATCGACCCTAAATCAGGCTGGACCTGCCTCGGACCAAAGGTACATGATAAAATCATCACCACTAGGGGGTGAGGAAAGAACATTTCCATGCTTTGTACATAAATATAGCTATAAGGAATATAACAATATTGATTATGCAAAGTACTGTGGGAAAGAAACAGGCAAAATGCCACAAGCTGAAACATACACTGCCCAGTCAAAAAAAAAGTCACTCACACTAATATTTTGTTGGACAGTCTTTATCTTTGATTATGGCACGCATTTGCTGTGACATCATTTTGATAAGCTTATGCGATGTCACAGCATTTATTTTGGTCCAGAGTTGCATTAATTTTTCACCAAGATCTTGTATCGATGATGAGTGAGTCAGCCGCTGCGTGAAGGCTTCTAACCCTAACCCTCATTCCAAAGATTTTCAATTGGGTTGAGGTCTGGACTCTGGGGTGGTCAATCCATGCGTGAACCACTCTTTCACATCTGAGCCTGATGAATCCTGGCATTCTCATTTTGGAATATGTCCGTGCCATCAGGGAAGTAAAAAATCCATTGATGGAAAAACCTGGTCATTCAGTCTCTTACCGATTTGCTGGTTTCTTTTTTGCAGCCAGGCAGTGTACAGTACGTGGATGGAGAAAAAAGAATAATTATTTCTTATGTTACAACTGATAATATTTAGTCTCAACCCCAACATTAGTTGAAATATTTTTCTTCTTTTGTTTCAGAGCTTTTGCTTCTTAAGGCTAACAATAATTAAGCTTGTTTATTATTATGGAATGAATTCATGAAATAATAACAAAGACTTGTTTGTGAATATAGTTATTAGTTGAATTATTATCATCATAAAGTTGAAAGTCTCCACCAGTTTGTTCCTTATCTGCATGGCCAAAGTGCTTTCTCATGTAGAACATTATCAAAAAACAAATACTCTCTACATTCAGGTCTGAATCTATGTCACAGGCAAATGTCACTTATTGGATTTATCGGTGTTCTTATTTTACATACGAAAAACCTAAACTGAAGTATAATGTTTTCTCCAAAAAAATCCACCCCTAAATTCTGAAGTTGACAGGTGGATACATTGATTGATCCTGATGTTTCTGTCTCCTCTAAGTCATGTGTTAATTTCAGCCCCTTGTCTCTTTTAGGGCCAGGCAGTTTTTTCTTTGTACAATGCAGGTGTCTGCGTGGCAGCAAACTGTCGCTCCTGTCCCTGTACCTACCGGACACTTCTCTCTCTTCGTACATTTATAAGCAGCAACTCATTGGGATCTGCTGGATTTTGGCTGTTGGGACCTGGAGCCACGCTGGGGAGCTCATATGGACCCACCAATACACGCCTACGCTGTCATCTTGGTGGGTATAAGGGTTTCATTCATCGTGGTTTATCTACATTTACCTGCATTTTAGAGACATCAGACTCTTCCAATCAAAATCCATTGAATCAGGCTTTTTCTTCACACAGTTTATTCAAATTAATGCAATGCACTGTGCTATAACCACCACAAAATACATGAATCTCAATAGTATGAACCAGAATATGATCACATTATATGAACAGAAACTCTAACTGGGTGGTAATTAAACATACGGAATAGTTAAAGATGCACTAGCACACTATGGTGCACTTTGGGATTGTTCCAGTGCAACTAATTTGATAATAACTGTTGTCAGATTTAACTATACCAAAGAGAAAAAAGAAAAGAAAAGAAAATTACCCGATAAAGTACTAAACCATTACGTAATGGTATACTTATCAGGTCACGGTTGAGGTTCACTTCCCCTTAGCCCAATTTGTGTGGTGATCCATCTGTCTATAATCTTTTCTTCTTTAAATATAGACAGGGATGGAGTGCATGGCCTTCTAAGCTGAGAGAACACAAAATATTTTCTTTCCAAATTTTGAAAACAGACATATTTTGCAGGTCTGCAGACTCCACCCTCCTGTGAGCTGGTGGTCGGAGGGGAGCCTCAGTGCTGGTCAGAGGGACACTGCCTCCTTGTTGACGACTCGTTCCTTCACACTGTCTCCCATAAGGGTTGGTTGAATCATATACAACTTAGGAATACAAATGTGGCTGTAATCTGAGACCATGTGGTGTACTAGTGTGAAAATATTGCATTTCTTTATTAAAAAAAGAAGAAAAGATTTGTGTTCATAATGTTAAAAAAAATGTACTTAAATTATCAACCTAAAGAAAAAACAGTTATGTCAAAGGTATCTATGTACTGAGTTGGAGACATATCTCTTGATGTTAGCATGCCGACCAGCTAGCCCATAGCCACGTTGTACCTCAAGAGATGATAGTCTACCAGTAAACAATACCAACACTCCCCCTGTGCTCTGAGCTCTGGGCAGAGTCAGCTAATAGGATCGCTCGCTAGCTGCACGGTTGACTGAGCTTGATAGTTAACAGCAGCTACAGTTAGCAGCAGCTGGCAGCTATGCTTGGAGTTGTTTGGAATATGAATAGTTTTAGGTGGACAGGTCTTACATCTAGCACATTTAAAGATATAATATGCAACATTTATGCACTAAGAATGACCAGACGCTTCTAAAAAATTGTGTTGAGTTTTGCACTTACACTTTCCCAAATGTTTCCAACAATTTTCAAACCCAAAGAAATCAGTGATATGTGAGAGTGAAAAGGGAAGCTGGCAATCATGACTAAACAAAACATGAATAAAAGTTTAATACAGTCTGCAAACATATCAATAAAGACAACAACTCCGCTGATCACAAGCTATTTCAGTGTCATCGTCTTTCGTTTTAATTGCTTTTATTGAGAGACGCCTTGGGGCAGAAATTATATATGTATTCACAACAAATGGTAACAAATACAATTGTGTTGAAAACAGATGCTTATAACATTAATGTATCACTCTCCTTTTCCTCGTAATTGTTATCTCATCATTAAAGCATGCACAAAAGATAAAAAAAGCAGTGAAATGCATAATCTCTATTTTTAAGTGACTCTTTACTTAAGTCTCTTTGTTTTTGCTCCATTTTATGAGTTGTTCCCAACAGTTTTAATCTTAATGGCTTGGCCTAAAATTGCACCTGTTTCTGTTTCTAAAGGGCCTCCAGATGCTGGACCTCGAGTCATTTTGAGTGTGGACCTCTGGCATCCAAATGTAGCTGCAGCAGAAAGACAAGCTTTGGACTTCATGTTCAGCCCCGACCTCTAAATGCATCCCTCTTGCACTACCAAAATACAACATGCAGGGATGCCTTAACTCTGCCCTGCTTGTTGTGGGTCATGCATCTCATTCCAGTCGATGAACCACTGTGTGAATCTGCCCTAAGAATTACACAAGCCCATTAGCCAAGCTTTCAAGTGGTGTTTGATTTATGGTCTACACCAGGAAGTGCCACGTGAGTGTGGTATTATGGATGATGCTAACACAGTGCAACACACTAGACAATTTGGCTTCAAACGACAAACTAACATCAATTGAAAGCACAATGAGAGTAAAAGAAGAGCAGATATGGTTGTTAACTATTGTAAATCTTATCTTGACATCATATTCTATGCTAGTGAATGCTACTTGCATGTGAAACCTATCCGTCCCTGGACTTTGTTTTGAGATGTTGATGCATGCACTCATATGCCTCCAGGAAAGGTAGTTTGAGTCAACCTGGGATTCATTATGTTGAAATTAAGGTATGCAGAATACCTATCATTCAACCAAAACAACTGTGAAAAAAATGAAAATGATATAAATGTAAATGTATCTTTATTTTCGTTTTCCAAAACTGAATGCCAAACTTATTGAAACTTTGCACACTGTGGTTATTATTTCTCTTTATATTACTATCCTCTATGTATGCTTGTATGTTTCTTTATGTAAATCTATAAATCTATATTTTCTTTGTTTATTGATATAATTGGTGGTTTACATATTATATACATCAGCATTTTTGTTAATTTTGTTTTTCTTGGAAACCAAATAACAAAATAAATGACAAATAATCAGTATTGCCTCAGTGTATGGATTAATAGAGTAAAACATGTGCAGGTACAGTATAATACAGTATGCATTTAGCAGAAAGTAAGAATAAAAATATTATTTAAGTATATTATCTTGATTAACTATACCCAGTTGACTATTCAGTTTGCTGAGCAATTAAAAGTGAAATGTATTTATTCTCAATTGAACTCTGAAATCACCAGTATTATTGTTTATTATTGTTAAAAAAACATGAGCTAATGACATACATTTCTAATGAACATGTCCTTTGATTTAAACACACTCAAACATCATTTTAAAAACACACTCTGGTTCATTAAGCTCCCTTTAAGCTCCCTTTTTGGTTACTTTTTTCAGTCAGTAGATGAGAATTAGAGCGGTGATTTTGTCTTATCTGCCATCTGTTCATTTAAGGGTCCCATGATGGGGATTACAGAGGCTGGACTAATCCACCCCAGAGAGACAGATTATTCCTGAGATTGTTTATATGTAGTTTATGTATGTTTTGTCATGATGTATGACTCGTTCAACACTTGACATTTACTTTGGATTGGATGGGAACAGTGTTGTCAGATTCTCAGGCAAATATTACAACAACTCAAATATTAAGTATTGTTGTTGTGGGTTCGCATTAAGACATGATAATGCTGCAAAAAACACTATCAACTGTCTATCATCATCACAAAGCAAGGTTATGTACCATGCTGTGTCAATGCAATGTCTTCAGAACAGTGACGGCATTTTCAAGTCCTGAGTGTGATACTATCTTGCATCTTGCATTACTAATGGTCGCCACACCGGTTGAAAACAAAATTGGTATTTGTTTCCGAGCCATTACACTAATACTCTAAAAAACAATAATGTTTTTCTGTGACAATCTTCACATTATATCATCAAAAGATTGTAACCAGCACATTTATTAAAAGGACAAAAATAGAAATTGTCACACTCAACACAATGGCCTTTTGTTATGCAACAGCAATAGTGAGGGATTACTTTCAGTGAAAGATGCCAAATAAACAAAGTGGATGGAAAATAAATCTGTTAATAATGTTTTTGTTGGCAATCTGATATTCAGAAAAGATATCAGACATACTTGTTGAAATGTGGATTCATTTGCTTGGTATATTTTATTATATTAATTTCAGTTAAGTTAAGATTTATTTATTAAAACGTATGGCCGAGACCAGGACTGCCCAAACTGGGGCCCATGAGCTAAAACTGGCCTGCCAGATGGTTGTATTTGCTGACACGCATGACGCACAAATAATAAAATGCAGATGACATGCATGAAAAAACCCCAAAGTGCCCAACTTGTAGTTTTATAGAGCTTATATTCCTTTTTTAAAGAACAATAATTGAGAGTGTATTTTCCCTTATATGCAAATGCATATTAAATATATATATTGTGATATATCCTAGCAAATCACTGCAACGTCATTAGTTATCCTGTTGTTTAATGTAATGTTTAAATGATTGTTATTGCTATGTTGTGTTTTCATCTAGAAAGCTTTGCCCCATGCGTTTGTAGAATGTCACACTAGATGCTGGCGCCACATCCCACCTCTTTTGTTTGAGGAATGCCAACATTGTGTCATAAAAAGAAAGGGGAAAAAAGAGGGCAACGTCCAGAAAGGAAAACTTGTATTAACCACACCACTTCATACACATAATGCTATAGCCTGTTTAGTAAAGTAGTGCCCCATTCCAAATGTGACGTAGGTTTTTTTGTCCATTTAAAGAACAAATTTCACTTGTTTTCTGTTAGACTCGCTTTCTGCACTTCAACTTCTGCTGACATGCTTAGCATTACATTGTAGACAGCTTTAATTTCACATATTTATTAGTTATTCCAGTTTAAACTGCTAGAGCTTCAAACTCACTGCTCTGTAGGAAAAGTTTGGGAATTCACAGGCAGATAAACAACTTTTCAAATTTGCCGAATTGACTGTGAATGTCTAATGCTACTATTCCAATTTAGAATTTTATGCCCATTAATTTGTTTTAACAAAAAGAACAAACTTCTTCACTTGAGATTAATTAGCTGCACATCATCGTGACGCAGATACCACTTAACAGGAAATTAGGTAAAATTGGTCTGAAGAAGTAGGTTATAATCAGCATGAAATGCAATACAAAATGCAGCCTCTCCACTCACAGTAATCCATGTATTCTGTTGCCCTTATTTCTGTGACATCATTTTCACAAACTCTGTCAAAAGAATAGAAAAGATATTGATTAGCTACATTTTTAGGTTTATAGCAAACTGATTACAATTAGCAAGAACTCCAAAATCAAAACAGTATGCTTTCTGCTGAATGTAAATAATAAGTTAAGAGCAACCTGAAAATCACAGTTTACTGATAGAAAAACAATGAGATAAGTGGATGCATGAAACAATGATCAAATACAATTTGACTAACCAAATGATTTTAACAGTAGAATATTCAGTGGCAGACATTTTGATTTGTCAGAGCAGCAATAACACAGGTAACACTGATAGCATTAATCATGACCCAGATGCCTTTAGGTGTGCCAGTGGGTCTGCACCAATATCAGAGCCCTGTTACTTTCTTTCAGAATTCTCTCAAAGAAATAACAACAATTTTGCAGAAAACTGTGAATGTTTATGTTAAACAAAGATTATTGATTAAATACATGTTACTTGACTCTGATGTTGCATTCACATGGATTCAAGCAGACAGTAGTGTGGGAGCCAAATCAAGTTTTATATGTTTCAGTTAAATATATAAGTGCAGTTTGTATTTTGTTTAAAAGTTCACGTGAATTCAATTTAATTGAATAATAAGTTAATTATAAATATGTAAAAGGTCAGCTAAATTCATTTGATTCTTTTCATGTTTAGGTAAGAATGATGCGTTGTATAGGAAAACTTTTAAGGTTTCCGTTAGGAGGGTCATTTTATGGTACTGTCACTTTAAGAGAGTAGGTCTCTTGAGCACACAGGGGTGTTAAGTGCAGTTAAGGCTCAATTGAGGACCGAGCCACACAGTTTTCTTACCGTAGCACTTTTTGCTGATTAGGAAAGCTTAATTTTGATCACTCCTGTAATGAGACATCGCAAAACCTTGGAATAAATACATTTTGTTTTATCTTTTTACATCGGAGTCCTGTGGAAGTTTTTTCCTGCTCAAGCGAATGTACACAAATCAAGTTAACACTATTGAGGAGCTTCAACTCCCAAAAGTAGACAACACATTTTGGATATCACAGGAAAAACTGTCGGAATGGCAGGATGAAAAAAATTTAACATGCATGACAATATGTTGCAGTGGTGATATCATATCATTTGCACAAAATGGAACAGAATATTTCAAAGTAGAATGGCACTCAGTAGGGTGCATAACTCGGCCAAGGCCCAGCATTCCCCTTTCCTTCTCACTCACAGATACCAGCCAACTAAATAAGTCTAGACCATTCTCCATCCAAGTTTTGTGGAAATCCACTCAGTACCTTTAATGTAACCCTAACCCTAAATCTACCAACTGACTAACCAACCAGCCGACCAACCAACCAATCAACCAACAAACCTTCTCTTTGTAAGTTCTGTAACAGAGGACTGCTAAAAATGTAAAGATTTCACATGTGGATTGCAACGGCGCCTTTTTATATTCCATACCAGCCTCTTCTAATTTTACCATATTCCTCTCATCCACTGAAATGATATCAGATTTTCCTTCTGCTCTCTACCTCAATCCATGTGAATGCAACATTCGACAGCAGATTTTAATACAAGGCTACAAAAAAGACAGTTTGTATGTGTGTGTGTGTGTGTGTGTGTGTGTGTGTGTGTGTGTGTGTGTGTGTGTGTGTGTGTGTGTGTGTGTGTGTGGGATGGGGCATCAAATGGGCTAGAGCCGGCCCTGACTCCGTCGCCTAGATATTATTTGTATATTACTTAA
>OMLP01013990.1:0-16474 GCA_900302685.1 Spondyliosoma cantharus
GTTGGAGTTTTGTCCTCTTCACCTCTCTTCTGTCTAGTTGAGGAGATCTTTTTCAACAACCCAGCCAAGCCTTTCCCATCTGATGCCACTGGGGGGTCACTGCTGCTTTGTGGTTCCTCCCCAGTGTGTGCAGGTGTCGGCTTCAAAGCTTCCTGGACACAGCTGTCAACAATATCTGGCTCAGGCTCAGGCTCATCCAAAAAGCTCATTTTGAAGCGGGGATCAATGAAGCAAGCCATTTTCATGACATTCTTTGCCATCTCTGTGTACCTGCTGTTAAGGTCTTCTTTCATGACCCTTTTCATCTCTTTAGTCAAGGATGAGTCGTCATTATTTTCCATCAGTACCTCACAGGTGATGTGGTCCAGGACAGGCTGGATGGCTGATAGTGTCACTCGTGTCTCTGAGGCAAGTCATCCGTAAACTTGCAGTGGCTCAAAGAGCTGGCACGCTTGGTTCATGACACTTATGTCAGCATCCTTGGGCATCAGATGCCATACTCCCCTTTCTCCAGCCTGTTGGCTGAGGAATCGCTCAATCATTTTGTGGGTAGATCCCTACCTGGTGACCACATCATGGATCAGAGCTTTCTGTGGCATGTTGAGGGCAGCTTGCTTTTCTTTCAGAGCCCTCCTTCTTGTCCAGCTCCGTGAGAAGCCTTGGACCAGATGACAGCAGGCCCAAACTGCTGTGTCCACTCTCTGAATTTTCAGAGCCTTTGAGATGGCCAGGTTCAAATTATGGCCACAGCACCCAAGCCACAGTTCTGGGAAGTCCTCAAAAGCCTTTATCATGTTGGTTGCATTGTCTGTGGTTATGGAGACCAGGTCTGTCTTTTTTATTGCCCACTCCTCCAGCATGTTCTCAAAAAACTCTCTGATGTTTTGAGCTGATTGATCGTCTGGGAAGAACTGGGTTTCCAAGCACTGAGCCTTAAGCTGCCAGTCCGGGGTGAGGTAATGAATGGTGAAGCTGATGTATGGTAGTCCAGCTCCACTTTCATTTGTCCACAGGTCAGTTGTTGCAGCAAAAAAAATGTATGCAAAAGTTAAACTTTTGCATACATCAGCTTTAACCTGATTGTAGAGTTTGGGGATTTCAGTCTTGGAAAAGAAAATCTGTCACAGAACTTTGTAGTGAGGCACAGCAGTTTTCATCAGCCTCAAAAAGCCAGGCCTCTCCACAATTTGGAATGGTATCATATCCTTAGCAATGAAGAAAGAAATGGCTGTATTTAGGTCATTGGCTTTTTGGGATGAGGGCAGCCTGTTTTTGAGATGTGTCCTTTAATGTCTGCGTTACTGAGGTAGAGTGCGATGTACTGGCAGTAGCACTCGATTGGCCAGCTCTGTGAAAAAAAATGAATAGAAAATGTCATTATTAATTATTACTGTCATTGTTATTTAATACTAAGGGTGCAACCAACAGATCACAAAACTCACAATTTAGATGTTTTTCTTTTGTGAGAAACGGGCTGGATAATTTTTTAGATCAAAACAAAAAGGATTATTGTTAAATTAATTATGAATACTCTATTTTGGCTCTTATCTCTATATAGATATATTCACCATTTTATATTATTCTTTTTAAAAATTAAAAAAAATTGACTTTTTAAAAAAAAAATTAAATATTCATTTATCGGCCATTATAAATGCCGACACCGTTTGAAAAGTGCCTAATATCGGCCAATAATCGTCGGTTTCTAGTCCAGACTTACGATTTGGTCCTCTTTGAAGGCAGAAAAATGCCTTGAGGGCTGGTACTATTGCATCCTCCCTCCGCCATGTCTTCTTCGCAGCATAATAAGCACACGTTGCATGCTGCACATACGTAGGGAGACTTGGATAAAGTATCTCGCAAGTTTTCCACACCGTGGTTATCGACCGTGGCGGCCGATTACCATGGTAATTAAAACTTAAATGGTAACCTTCACTGTTGGGAATTTTACCGTGGTTCACCGTGACACCGGTAACCGTTACATCCCTAAATCATAGCAAGTGATATGTAAGGATAAAATCTTAATAATGATGTGATATATTACTGATCCCAGTAGGGGAATTGTCAAGTTCTCCACAGGGAACTTAGAGGTCAGGGTCCGCTATGGAGCAGCAGCTATGCTGCTTGAAGAGAGTCAGTGTCTTGCTTAAGGATACTTAACAGCATATCTTTTATTCTTTATTACAAAATATTGTGCATACAGGTTATGTGATATGCATTAGAAAAGTCTAGTTTGGACAGTGTTTTCAATCGCTTTTCAGAGTAGAGCTTACATTTTTAACATCCTTCATTTCAAAACCCTGCCTATATTGTCAAGAAAGATGTAGCTGTGAAGGTAAAGGAGACAGTAATACCCTCGAAAACAATGTGTCTCCAAGAAGCACATGACGACATAAGCTGCTGAAAATGTGTATCATTTTACAGTAAATTAGCAACATTTTCAGCACACAGGAGACAGTGTCACCCATCAATTGGTGTCGTCCATCAATTGGCGTGAAATGGGGGGAAAGTGAAGATATCAGGTGTCTGTACACCAGTAGGAGTCTTACTATGTGGAAGAAGCTCATAATCCACTGCTCACAAATTGTTATGAGGTTGAGTGCTGATGCAAGCAGAAGCACTGTGACTTTATGAGTGAGGCGGGTGAGGGAGATATCTCAAACCAGGTGTTAGTAATATGCAGAACAAGCTATGTGAAACCCCTGTGGTCCAACCAATTATTAAAAATGTAAATGTATTTTTATATATTATATTTTAACTGCAATTATTTGTCTATAGTCCTTAGAAGAAGAATTTTCTAATGTGACTTACCAACCTTCACATTACACAACATTCCTGCTGCGGCAGTAGGATGGATAGATGGATGAATAGGTGTTTTCCCAGTGTCAGGCAGGGTGACAGCGCTCTGTCACACAGGCCCCCAGCAGATGTCACTCACTCATTAGTGAATGATGTGTGAGTACAGCCAACGACAAGCCACAGTCAGTGGGCCTTGACCAGACGAGGGAGAACATGTTGTGAAAACATTACCTCCTGCCTCACTGATGGTATTACCTATACAGTCCATGCAATTTAAGTCCCATTTTGCATCATATAATGTAGAATATCAATGACTTACTGTTACAAATAAAACCACTGCAAAAAGAGAATACACCTCCCCTCTTTGCCATCTTTAAAAAACAAAGAGGAAATTCCTTTACGATAAAAAAAATGCTAAATCATACTACATTATGGACTAATGTGCCAATGAGAAAGACAGGAAAACCACTGACGGGAGGAAATGACCGGCAGTCGATGCCGTCAACTGAATCTCTAACCCGCGTCATTGTCTGGAATTAATACATGCATGTGCTGTTTAGCCTCTGTGATCCACGGCACAACCTCTAGTTAACCCCTGATGTTCATGTCCTGCTCTGTCTGCCAGTGTTTACAGCTTTCACCTTGACCAGCGTCAAAACATTGTATGAATGTGTCATACAGGAAGCTGACATTAGCTCTCCGTCATACTATTTCCTATGGCTGTAGTGGCTGAATAAAGTGGTTGAAAAATGCTGGGAAAATACAGTTGGGTGGAGAATGGGAGGAATATAGCAAAAAGATGGTCAAGGGCCAAAAGAAAGGGAGCAAATCTGAGGTGAGGGCCAATGCAATGGGAGGGGATTAGGTGGTGGCAGGGAGTTGATTGGAGAGAGTGGACAATGGGTGAGGTGAAAGAGGGGAGGGGGTACAGGTGTTGTAAACATCCTGTGGAACTCTGTCTTTGTCAGCTTCAAGTGACTGGACAGCAGAGCAACAACAAGAGAACAATGTTGATTCACTGTTTGAGATGACGCTGTCTGGCACAGTGACAGTGACCAAAGATTACAGATGTTGGGATAATATGTGTTTTTAGCATCACCATTCTGACATCCATTGCTATTTTCATATTCCTTACGTTGTCACGTAAAATGACGTGGACGCGTTGCTTGTCTATTTCACGCGAGTCTCCTCAATTGCCTGTTTTACATGCTCTGCTGTATGAGACCCACAAAACTGGTGCGCATAGCGGCACGTTGTAACTCGAAAGTGGAATAAATGGTAGGGCATACCGATACCGATTCAAAAACTCCAGATGACGAAGAAAACCCTGATCCTCTACCAAGGAGATGAGCTGGTTATCCAGAGTGATTAATTTAATTACCTTCTCTGTAATATTTTATCATAGTAGTATTAAATGCAACTCTTTTGTCACCCCCTCGCGAAACAGTCGTATTGCAGATGTTACATGTCGCCGTTGGACTGCTTTCGCTTTCTAATTTAAGTTCAGGGCTGATTGCACTCTGGTGTACCAGCACGACTGGGAAAAAAAAAAGAAAAAAAAAAAATTGGGTTTGCCCAGAGATCTATCATACAGTTCTCTGGATCTAACAGAGGCGCAACTTTCACTCAATCACACTAACGATAGGTCTACTAGCCAATCAGAAATACGGTGGGGGCGGGCCTTGGCCAAACAGATTGATCCAGAGAGCAGTCGCTCCACGTGCTGTTGAATCTGAGTTTTCCATACTGGCAACGCGCACCGTAGTGTCAGGATGGACCGTAAATTCATGAAGCCAGGGGAAGACACTAAAGATGTCGACAAAGGCATTAAGAACAAATGGTGCTGGGCTTGGATAGAACAGGTGGGTAGCGATGGAAAGCCCTTTGGGAGCTGGTGCCAAAATCTCTGATCAGGTGCATGCTTCTGCACGTTGTGCGCAAGGAAGCTAATGCCCCCTCACGTACACCCCCGTCGGCATGGAATAAGGCTCAGGATTTTTTTCACCCCTGTAAGTTATTTCCACACTGCAGATATTTTATCCACAGGTTTGCCAGAGTAACGTTACGTGTGCGTCTGTGTTCTGACACAAATTGTGTGAAGAAAAAAAAAATCGGCCTTGGGTCCACGTTCAAAATTGCCGATCCCCGATCAGTGTGAAAATGCCCATATCGGGCCCAATCCTGATCCTGCAGATCGGATCGGGACATCTCTAATTACTACTATTAATTAATATGCTCCTTTTCTCGATTAATAGATTGTTTTGTCAACAGAATGTTATAATTTACTAAGAACATCCCACTGCAAACCATGGCTTGTTTTTTCCAATCAACAGTCTAAGACCCAAAGATATTCCGTTTATTGGCATATATGACAAAGTCAACCAGCAAATCCTCACATTTCAGAGTACATTATATTGTCTTCGATGTATTATTCGGTGTAAGTGATTGATGATGAAGAGTCTGTACTACTTTTCAGTTCAAGCATACTAGATTCTTTTACAGTATTTCATTTGTAGAATGTGAATGATCTAAAGTAAGACTACAGAGGGCTTGTGTAACATCCTCAGTTTGGACTTTCTGGGTATTTGTCTGTGTATAATTCAATTACAACAACACAAGGATGTGAGCTTTGTGTGGATATAAAGAGCGAAAGGTCGTAGGTGCATTGTGGGATTGCACATTCGTTTGAGAGAGTGACACACTGGTTGCTCAGTGGGCAGGAAGAAGCAGAGTCAGAAACAGGAAACAGGAAGTTATTAGCCGGAATGATCTGAAAACACTGGGCTGTGGAGTACATCAAGAGAACAACAACAGACACTCACATTGCACCTGGCATCAAGTGTGTGTGTGTGTGTGTGTGTGTGTGTGTGTGTGTGTCTGTAAGCAGGAAGAGGAAGACATTACAGACAGACAGAGGTCTGGGACCAGACTGTATTATCCTGAAACCAAAGAATCACAACACTCACGCATGTGTGTTTGATAAGTCATGCTGAACTCTTACTTCAGTGTTCCGACACCTGCAGTATCACAGCGAGTAATCACTGCACAACACTTCCTGAAAACATCTCGACACTCAGGTAAACTTCCTAAATAAAGGAAATGCAGGAAGCACCTGAATAAATGACAGAATGGGAATGTGTTGACAGTGCGTGGTGCATTTTCCTGCCATCACTTTGATAGACTAAACTTTCATACAAGGATAAGATAAGACCTATAAAAATGAAACACGAACCAAAACGAAAACCTTATCTGTGTTCTGTCTGCAAGAAAGGTTTGCTCGAAGTAGAACATGCCTTTTCTAAAATAATAACTTATTTTTGAAGTAATATCTCTTACACTATGGTCACAACATAATACAGTTTGTTTTCTCATGATAATTCTGTAATTATGAATGAAAGCTTTTTTGGTCACACCAAAGAGCTGATTTACCTTAACTCTCGTCAATAGACCATACTTTTGATCACTGTGCTTTACCCGTACTGTATTCCCAAAGTACAAAAAGTAATGAAGAGTAGTAATAGAAAAATGTAAGTAGTACTTACTAAAACGTTCACTTCTCCTTCAAAAAGAACCTGTCCAAAGTTTTCTGGATTAAAAAAACTTATAAGGTATACATTTTTTTCTTTCTCAACTAAGTTGTATTTTAGGAATATCTGTTGAATTGTTAAGTCTAAAACATTCCAGATAATAGTGTAAAATACACACCACACGTTCCCACAGACATCTCCAAATTAGCTTATTTTGTTATATCAGCAAATAAGCAAATATATTTAATATAAGCCCTATATTGCCCTTTTCCCCCTGGCTCTGTGACATCCTAGGCTTGAATAAGGCGACTTCCTATCTGTGAAATAAGACATTCTAAGCATCTGGATCAGCATTACACAAAACCTTAACACTGTCTACAGTACACAGTGAGACTTTGAGCCACTGAGAGTGACACCCTCAACCAGACACAAGCTCTGAGATGTAAAGAAGTGACCTCATTAGGGGTGGAGTTCAGGCCATGCTTTTCATGATGTAAATTAGACTGATGTGATATACTACAGTCTCAGTATGTAGTGTTAAGTACAAACAAACAGGGTGACGTGTGTTTTCATTGGCTTGACAACAGTTCAACACTGGCTGATGGGCTGAGTGAACCATTTGCATGTGTTTTTCAGTTTTGTTGCATTAGCATTGTTTGCCGTTTGATAGAGAAACACACTGTCTTAGACAGACAGACACACGCACGCGCACACACACACACACACACACACACACACACACACACACACACTGGCTCAATGGGCTCCTGGATGTTCCCACTTTCCTTAAATAGAGCTCCATCAGGCAGGTGTTTCCCTTGACGGAGAGGCGGGAAAGCAGGGTCAAAATGAACTGGCTGTGCGTGTGTGTGTGTGTCCAGGGCCAGCTGCCAGTAAGCACCTGTGTCCTCTGGCTTAGTGTGTTGTTTATCTGCATGTTAGCTGGCTCTGGCTTCCTGTGGACACGCGTCTGTTTGCCTCGGACAGCCTGATCACTGGAATGACAGAGGTTCCTGGTTTTGAAAAAGGCAAGTTTGCTCAAGACAAAAGCTGGCCAATGTGGGAAACTCCAACACAAATGACTGAAATCTCAAGTACGTCATGTCTCCAGATTTCCCAGTGAGCAATTTCCCATCTCTTTTCATTTCATTCTTCTATCTCTGTCCTTGGCTCTCACTCTATTCTCCAAATATTCGATGAAACAATTTTTCTTCCTGCATGAGTTGTTTGCATTGTCCTTCACTCTTGGTAGGACTTGCTAAATGGTTGACCAGCTAAGATTGTCTCAAATAAGGCTAGATGATGTCTGCCTGATTGGCATATGACAATGTCTACAGTGAAACATTGTGATGGACGATGACATCATTATCTACAGATTTGAGGCAGCAGTTGCGTATTAGCTAACTACTGTAGCCTCTGCTGCTTCCCACCGTTGCTCTGACACGAATCGCTGACTGTCTCACCCTGCAAAGGAAACTGTCTCCCATACCACTGACATACATCCCTGTGCCAGGTTTAAAAGCATCCTCTTCTCCGCACCACATTTCCGTAACTTAGCTTTTTTCAGCCTCATATGCATTAAACAACGTTGGCAGACTCGCCACTCTAGCTATGCTAAGAAAACAGTGCATAAAAACGTCATGACAGCAGCAGGTGGGAAGAGAAACACTACTGCCACAAATTTAACTGAGTGTCTTGGTTAGTGCATTGAGCAGTAACACACTTCTTTTCATTTACACTCTCCACATATAAAAAACAACAACAACTGCTGCCCAATGGCAACTCTGAGGCACGCCGCTTAATGTGACCTCCAGCGGGGAGCTATTTGAATCCCGATGTTACAACGATCAGGGAGTAGTAGTTGATGGATGTCAGGCATTGGCGATGGACGATAGCGTCGTTCAACGGCCCAACTCTAGTTTCAAAACTGAAATTTTTCTGAAAAGCTTTTTTTTTTCTTTCACTTTGCTTTCAAGGAATTGCCCCTGATTTTAAATCCCACATGATGAGAGGACACCAAAACGATCGAAACCCAAACCTTGAGAGTGGGTGTCATGGATAGTCCTTCTCTCTCCTCTATCTCCCCGCTCTTCCCCCATTCTCTCTCTCTCTGTCCTCCCTCCATCCATCCCCTCTAATCCTGATGGTGTTAATTGAAAGTCAGGAGAGGGCACTCTTGCGGTTTCATTATTAATTTAACACTCAGGGTAACTTAAAGTGCAATTTTCACCCACATGTGGAACAGAAAAATCAATGGCCACAACAGCAGCGAGCATCAAGGTTGATTACTGATGCACGGGGAGAGACAGGCAAGACACCAGCTACTTGAAGACAAAGAGTGACGTGTGTGTGTGGTGTCTGGGTGGTTTTTGCTAAGTGTTTCAGATGCGTCGACCCTGTTTTGACACCTCTTTCTGTAACACAAAGCAGTGGGTAAACACAAAGACGTTATGGGCTGATTAAAAATGACACTTGATGCCGATGTGGAATGTGTATTCCTGTGTGTATACAAGTTTCTGTGTTCTTGCATTAATCATCCTGCGTGGGGGCCATGCATTTAAATCATTCCTGCATGCTTGTGTGTTGAATTTTTCCATGTTTAATTGTGCACATACATGACTCCATGTCTTATTACCTCTCGCTGTGCACTGCTCGGCCCTGCACTGAGGATTAAATGGGGGAAATAAAGGTATATTGCTCAGTAATGCAATCTGTCCTGCGAGTTGAGAGATGAGCAGCCTGCCCTTTGCGCTGAGCGGACTCGCAGATGATTTAGAGCAAGCAGATGGAAAATTCTAATATGTTAGCCTAACCCCGAATGGCTAAGAGCTAATTTATTTCAAACTCTGCGCAAGAATTACAGCTCCCTCCTCAGATGCCTTTTTTTAGCGCCCTCTCACTCCGTGCTCTCCTCAACTTCGCCACTCTCAGACACAAGAGAGGAAAGTGAAGTAAGTAGTTAAGATATGCAGAGAGCCAGGAGTTAGGTGTAAAACTAAAGTGTATTTAACCCACAACAAAGCAGCAGTTTGTAGAATTTATTCCTTCTTTAAAGTCAAAATTGAACTCCATTTAGGGTGCAGCAGTTAATTGGAAATATGCCACTCTGAGGCAAGGTAAAAACCCAGTTGAAAAGGGATAAAACGACAAATTTATCGTGAGTAGATCCTCTGCCAGGCACATTACTCTCTTCATCCTCCCATGATGTATGCCTGTACTTTATTTTAGGCAATTTCAAGCGCTTTGCACGTTAATTCGGTTATTCTAAATTACAACCAAGACATTATGCGGTTTATAGTGAATTACTTCTTGATTGAGGACCACTAATAGCCCCCCTTCTCTCTTCCTTCCTTCAAATCCTGCTGCATGCTAACTTATAATAATAATAGTAATACAAATACCTACAATAGGAAAATGCCAATATGGTGCATGCCCAGGACCAGGAAATACACAAGCACACTCAAGAACACGTACAAACACTAAATGATCCTGTTAATTAAGACAACACACACTCGTGCAGAGATGGACATTCACCCAACTTTGTCCCCTCCCTCTCATTTGCTTCTTGCTGGATGAGGTATTTCAGCATGATCACCCCTAAGTGGACATGTCTGTCTTGATAAACACTTTATGCAGATCAGCTTCCACTTGTTTTCCCTTTCTTGAGAGCGGGAGCGAGGGAGAGAGAATGAGAGAAATAATACCTCTCTAATTGACCCATTTGGCTGCTTCTCTGCCCACAGGAGGGGGCCTCGGCTTTTAATGTTTGATCGGCCTAATTTCCCCAACACATCATTAGTGGCCATCTTCAGCCTCGACTCTTAATAACCTCTTTATGAGGCGAGTGGATGCCGTTAAAAGTCTTTGTCTCTTTCATCTCTCTCATCCCTCTCCACGGGTCCTGGACCCTCCTCGTCCTCCTAATTAAGTCAGATGTTTCAAAATATGGTAATGGGGCCTGAACCTGTTTGAATTGAATAAGCAAGGACTGGACTCTTCCACCATTTGCATAATTTCATTATCAGGTAAAACACACTAATTGTTGAGGGTGCGTATTTGTGTGAGGGAGTGCATGGACAGGGTGAGCCAGCGGTTCCTTGGCAGAAATGCAGCACTAATTACAAAGCGAGTGGCAGTGCTCCAGAGCCAGGGTGTGTAAAAGCAACAAGCCATTTACACAGAGGCTAATAGATTCCTGAGCGCCGGTCTGGCCATTCCAACAGTGTAGGGCAACATTTTCAGAGCAAAGCTGATGTTTTATTACACATTGTATCCTAATAATAGGTCAGTGCTTACAATCTAATGCGCAAAGCAACAAGCCACTTATTCCCGTTCATTTAGCATCAGCAGTAGCTTCATATGCTGTTTGTGAAGCAATTGCCAAAGAAACAAACCCATCAGCTGCACATTCAGCTGCTTATCACCTCCTTTGAGTCAAAGAAATACCGAAAAAAGTCACATCACATGTATCAATATACATGGATTGCACTTTACTGAAAAGGCTATTTGGCAGCATTTACATGTAGAATCTCTCATGGCTCATTGTTGTGTTGAGTCATAGCACTCTTTTAAATAACTTACTTCATAGTTTGCTGCATCCTGCCCTGTCTACAAGCTGCTATTGAGTACACACTCCAAAAATGCTCTTAATTAGATTTTCATGATAGGATGAAATATAAGGTAACTGTTGACTCGACCATTTCCTATATCTGAACTGAAAAGAGAAACAAACACCACACAATAATTATGTTAGAAATGGATGGGATCCTACTTGAAAAGATTGTCAGTATGTTTTAAGGACCAGGATTTATGCTTTATTTCTAAAAGTTGATAAAATCAAGACCTTTAGCCATCTACATCTAATATTGTTTGCATGGCGCCTGGGCAGTTGCCTGCTAATGACAACATGTTGACATCCTGCTTCTTTTCTTTGTGTGTTTGTCCCTTCCTTTGTCGTGTCTCCTGCAGTGTTTTTGTCCAGATCAGCTGAACAGCTGCGATCGTCTCTCCCTGTATCACGCTATCAAACTTCCCCTACACACAAAACAACATAATCTGGCTTGTTTTAGACACTCAGCTGATGATGAGTAACAAAGACTTACCAGGACACAGCTGTGTGATGACTACACAAGCAACTTTCTAGACAGTTACTGGTTGAATTTGAGAAACTCCCAGATAATGTTCGATAGCAATATTCTTCCACTTCCACTAGCAACATGTTTTCATTAACTGCATATGGCAAATGGTTTAATTATGGACAAGGTATTCAACTGAAGCATTTCATCAAAGTTATGTTAGGTTGAGAGAAAGGTCATTTAAATGGTTAAATATTGAAAAAAATCTAGAGCTCCAGTGTCAAAGTTGAAACTGTTGACTGTACTGTAAACCTCTGCACCCACACTTTTAGTGTGCTAGAATGTCAAGCTACTTGTATCGGCATTATTATCGTTTTTTTCTCATGGACACTGGCCTCTTGCAACCTGCATCCAAAAACACCTACATCCAACCTTTTTAGATCTTAGATCTTTATTATGTACTGAATGCGGGCATTATGTCAGTGGCCTATTTTTCACCCAAACTTTCGTTTCAAGATTCACAAAGGTAAAATATCTTTACTGTAATGACATATTCAAATAAAATAAAAAAGTTAACGAAAGCAAGCAAAATACAGTCAAACTAAAAATTCACTCATCTTCAAGATCCTTGCCAGAAGCTTGTAAAAAAGAGGGGACTGCCCATTGTTCCAATGGCCCAATTTTCTAAATCCCCAAAAGTCTGGAAAATGCCCAACGAACCAAAGCCCATTTGTACAACAGTCCGTTATTCTGAGCAGAACTCTACTGATTTGAAAATCTCACTAGAGTTTTAGGCAATTATATCTTAATGTATTTGGACATGCTGGAAAAGATGAAGTCAGGTGTCCCTCATCAGGTGACCTGCCTTGTCAAACGCCAAGTGACCTTCACTGTCAACAGTAATATACGTTTTAACTACTGTGAAATCGTTTCAGTTTGATTAGAATAATGTACCAAAATTACATAGTTAGGTTTAGGCAAAGATTTTAGTTTGTTTTAGTTATGTCAGAGAAGTTGGGTATGTGAGTTGGTCATATCAAAGGATGTTTTTTCAGCACAACAGGCTTATGGAGTGATGATAAATAGGCTTTCAGATTATTGTAGTTATGGAATAATAGGCCTGCTGCAATGGCATGGCACTGTTAAGAATGCAACACAAATGAATATGCAAAGATATGTGATTCACTGGCATTGTTTTGTGACAAGGTTTAAAATGAAGACACTCTCCTTGACCATAGACCCATGGGCATTGCTCTCTAGTGTGCTAAATGGATTGCAAATGACATGTTAGTTCAAATTTGTTTGAACTTGACTTTTTTTAGTAACTGCACTAATCTGTATGACCACCTTAACTAACACCAAGAACTGTTAGTGCAAGCAATGCAGTTAAAATTCTGTGCGAACTTAACATGTGTGGAAGAGACAAATTTGTAAATAGGAAGGTACAGCAGAAATCAAGGCAGCAAACAGGCTTTGCTTGCTGTAATGGGTCCTCCTGTTTTCAATGGCCTTCAAAGGATCCCTTCTGGATGTGCTGTCAATGGAAGTAATGGGAGAAAAAATCCAGTTTGTGCCAGAATTAATTTAAAAGTTTATCTAAAGTTAATGTGAATCTTTAGTACTCTGAGTTAATCAAATCAAATGTGCCTTTTTAGTATAAAATCCTTCTTTTGTTTGCCTGGGTGGTATTTTTTCACACAAAAAAATTAAGTTTGTATTGAAAATACGGTAATATTATTTTAACACTTTCCATTTGACAATTGGCATCAATCAAATAAAAAATAAAAAAACTTTTGATCACTGTGTGTGTTTGTGAATGTGTGTGTACGCGGGCACATGTACATGTTAATGAGAAATACATGAATCCCCCTTGTTAAATTATTTTTCACCAAGTCTCCATATCCCCACCTTTGATGAGATAACCCCCCAGCAGTGTGCCTTATTTCGCTCTGCACCAGCCAGAAATATGTCTGTGTGTCTGTGTTGTTAGCCATCTGAGGCCAAGTCTGCTCTCCCTCTATTTCTGCCATTTGCCATTTACACCAGATGGTTATTAGTTACTAGGTGGGATAAGACTGGGAGGATTCCGCTGGTTCAGCACTTGCATCAGGGTGGCAGACGGCTGGTCTGTCTGTTATAATATATGTCCAGGTCAAACAGCCATTTCCTCACGTACAAGGTCCTAAAATTCATTTTTCTCAAACTGCCTCTTTATTTTCAAAATAAATTAAATGTCTTGGAAGAGTTTTTGCAGTTATTCTGTGTTTTGAAAGAATTATTTAACATGAATATGCTCATTGTCTTTATTTCTGAGCGTTAGATGAGTACATCAATACCATTCACAAGCCTGGAAGCAGGGGAAAATGGCTTTCCTTACTCTCTCTAAAGTTCAAAAATATGCCTCACCAGTTCACAGGTTTGATAGTGTTTTTATATTCATACATACATAACTAATTCCATGACGGCTTGGCACACAGTCAAAGTTGTTGGAGGTCATTGAGTAAAAAATCTTGAGGCAGGACAAATTCCTTTATCTTCTGAAGCTCACAGCAGCAACTATTGAGCAGTTTCTCTCTTAGTTAATATTCAGTCATGTGCAATTAAATTAATTAAGTTGGACTACTTCTACCAAGAAATTTAATTTTGAATTTGGATTTAATTCTTTTTAAAAATGATTTGATTTGCATTGAAAACAAGTAGTATTACCTGACCACCATGGCAGCTTTTCTCACTTATTTGTATAAAATAAGATAGATACTTTTTAAAGTGTGTAGCTTACACACTCTCTCTCCCTCTTGGTGATTCTTTGTGCTTCTCTCTTCACACAATAGCCTGACACCACATAGCTCTTCATCAGGTGCTGGCCGTCAGGGCCTCTTGCACTTGCAGACGATTACCTTGTCCCCTGATTGCCACCACGCAGGAGGGGGAGGGTTTTTTCTAACAAATTAGTGGATAAATAGATACCCCACCACCATCGCCACCATTCACCCCCCTCTCCTCCACCACTCCACCCATCCACCCTGTGCCTAATGACGGGGGTTGGGGAGCGGTAATGAAAAACTATACATCACAATCAGCTGGACAGTCCTATTCATGGCTATGCATTATGCTCACTAGTCATAATCATTGCTACTGTGACAGAGGGAGAGATGTGGAGAGAGAGGAGAGAAAGACACAAGGGAGCAAAAGAAAGGAAGTGCAAAGAGGAGAGTATGATAGAAAAAGAGATGGTGTGAAATGGTCTGGAGAGGAGAAGAAATTATGAAATTGTAGGTAGGAAAAGAAGGAAATGGAAGAAGAGAGTGTAAAGGAGCTATGACAGAGAGTAGGAATAGAGGGAATGAAATTCGATCAGGGCAGAATAGGTGTTGGTCTGTTTTTATCTTCTCTGTTTTCTAGCATTACCCCAGTAATGAATGCACTGTTCACCAATACACTACTGCTACACTGTAACAGTTACCTGGCAGAGGGACATTATACACTTTATACCAGTATTATAGTTATGAGATAATAAGGATGGCAGACAGAACCAACATCACATCATGTATATTAAAGTATAGCATTTGTGCAATGGTTAAGGGTGTCCTGACATGTTCAGTGCTTTGGGGAGCACTGGGTAGCAACCTCCACAATAAAAGTCTGATTCTGTGGGAAACACTGTATATTTTATTTTTTTCTTTGTTAAAATATTGTGCTTACAATGTTGTGTTGGCCAGTTGACTCATGCATACTCGATACATGAGTGCATAGGTAACTATACAGTGGGTGGTGTGAACCATATAATTCTACAAGGCAACTACAGCAATGCTGGGATGCTTTGTGCTTTGCAATGCAGTGATATATATCACAATACATTTTAATGCGGTACCTGATGTAAAGAAACTTAAAGGAAAGCTATGTCATGATGAATGTTTTTTCAGCCATTGAACTAAACAAAGTACAACTCTGACTCCCAAAAATTGTGGCTGCTGTTGGGACGATACATTTACTGTTTCACCTCATAAACTTCAGTCATTTTGTGTAAATGTATGGTCATTCTGAATTTCATGCCAGTAACATGTTTCAAATAAGTTGGGAAAGGGGTTGGCAAAGTTTTGGAATGCTCCAAAAACACCAGTTTGGAACATTCCACGGGTAAACAGGTTAATTGGTAACAGCTGACAGTATCATGACTGGGTATAAAAGGAGCATCCACCAAAGACTCAGTTGTTCAGACAAAAGGAGGAGGCAAGGTTCACCAGTTTTTGAAACACATTAATGATATGATATAAATAATTTTACTACATAAACTACAACCTCATAAAACTTTTTTGGGGTAAACACAATTTGTTTAGTATAGTATAGTATTCTTCTTTTATCTATATTTTACAAACTGTCCCAACTTATTTTGAAGCAGGGTGGCAATTGCAGAGAATATGTCAAAAAGGGAAACAAACACAAGTAGTCAGACAATCATACATGTTATGAAGAAACCCCCAATCCCTGCAATTTTGTGTTAAATGTGTGTCAAAGTTAAATTCCATGCACAGCAAAGACGCTCACGGGTTTCTCTAATCTTGAATCAGTGACTGTACCCTTTGGCAAAATTCGACCCATTTTTAATTTCAGGTTTTGGCAAATGCTTTGGTGAGTACAATGTTAATAGTAGAAGTATAAGTTCTGACAATTATTTTCCAGCCAGGGGAAAGATTTGGTTCCCAGTAGACATCCAAACATACAGGGACTTGTCCACCCACTTCTTGTTTCTACAAGAGACAAGACTTTAAAAAGCAAGAACAGAGGAGGAAGGGAAAAGGAGGAAGAACACAGTGACACAGACATTAGAGAAAAGACATGAGAGTGATATTGACTTTTTTTATATTTATTTTCTCTCTCAAACATACCTACACACACACTGTAGACACCAGGTGAGAACTGTTTTTCTGCAGCTCATTAACCAGAATATCTCCTCTACATTGGCTTACTTGGCAGCCAGTGCATGCTGAGCATCTTCCACCATCCTCAGGACAGTAAATTGTAGATGCTGTTTTTGTGTGTGTGTGTGTGTGTGTGTGTGCGTGTGTCTACAGCCAG